>JABUQX010004485.1:0-22500 GCA_015478945.1 Trachelipus rathkii
CATGCATCATTTTATGATTCCTCTTGCTGATGCTCCTTACTTATTTTAATGATGTGTGACCAAACAGTGAAGAAGAGAGGTGTTTTTCTATAATTTTGAATGATTCCATATTATACCCTTTGGACACAATTGATTTGGGAGTTATGTTTAGGTCTGTGGTGTTGCTGCTTGATATGGTTGCGTGCATTACGGATGATAAAAGAATCTGATTACATGACTGGGCGGGAACCAAGGTCAACAGTACAGTTCAGAGGGAAGAATATATAGTGGGTGATGGGGCGAATGGATGGATTGATGAGCAATGTAACTCTAGAAGGAGTTTTCATATGTACTGCATTCGATTTATGGCAGGTGGCTCCTGTATCCCTAGTAGAACGAGGAAAAACTTTGTTTAACTATAAAAATATATTAATTATTAAATGATTAATTATAATTAATATATAATAATATATATATAATATTAATTTATATATATTATATATTATATATATATTAATATATTATATATATATATTATATATATATATATAGTAATATATATAATATATATATACTATATATATATATAATATAAGTATATATCATATATATATATATATATATATATATAAAATTTAAATGTTACAAATGTTTAAATAACAACAACATTAAATTCGTAGAGAAAATGTTCTCTAATAAGCTTACCCTTAACCGAGACCTTAAGGCTTTTTTAATTTTAAACCTAAATGGAGGATTTAGTCGATGACATCTCTGAAAGAAGTTCAACTTCACTGAGTCTTGGTCAAGTGGTGTACTAAATTTATCCCAAAGTCTTACCCTTTCTGTTAAACTATGAGAAGTTAATGAACTATCCTGTAAAGTAAATATCAGAGATTATTGATTTTTTTAAAAAATAAAGGTAACACTTCAATAATTTTAATGGAAAAATGAAAACTTATCCAACCAACCCTCAATTAAAATGCGGAGTTTGGTTTTATATGGTTTGACAAACTTTTTTTAAAATCCTAAACCTATTAATTAATGCTTGAAGGAGAGAAAAAAAATATAATAGTTACTAGAACATAAATTTATCCTCTTCGTTATCTCATAAAGACACACTATACGTTTTTACTTACTGAAAATTATTAAAAATAATGTTTAAAGTTTTTCAAGCATTAAACAAGTTCATGATACTTCAATGCAAAGAGACTAAGTCTTGGGACTAGTGCACCGGGAGGCAGGGAAGGGTCATGCTACTGAGTAAGCCACTCTTTTTTTAGTACCAGCGCGTTTTTTTAATTGTATAAATGAGTCATAGTTAGTAAAGTTTAGATTGAAGCTGTTCTTTCAATAGATGGGTATAATTCTTGGGACCGTGCGTGTATGTATGCCAGTGTTGAGAGGAACATTGATTGGAATCTTTATTAAAATGAGGAACTCTGACATACTGTTAGGAGTTATCTGCGTTATTCTGTGTATGATGAGGGAAAAGCGATAAATGGAAAATAAAGATCTGTATGAGTATGGTTGACTTCCTGGTCTTGGAACAAGGCAAGGTGACAGGATCACTTGGTTAAGACGGATGTTAATTGGTGTACTTGTTACTGGGAACTCGCCACACCCGACCGTGCTGGACACCAAAGAAAAATGGAGATGAGTCAGTATAAAGCGTATGCCTGATAGAGGAGAAAAAAGTGTTGTTTATGTATATATATTATATACTAATATTATTTAATATATATATTATTATATATATATCTAGTTATATATATTTCTAAATATAATATACTATATTTATATTATATTATATATATATATATATATATATATATTATATATATATAGTATATTAATATTATATAATATATATATATAGTATATATTTATTATATATACTTATAAATGTAGTGACACTACTTTTGCCATTTTTTAAATTTATTGTTATATATTTTTTAACATTATAATATAAAATAATGTTTCTCGTTTCAGCTAAAAATAAAAAATTATGTTATTGGCAACCTTTCGAAAAAAAAATAGATTTCTTATAATTAGTCTTATATTAATGTTCTTTTTTTTTTTATTCGAGCTAAAAAAGTAAATATTAAATATATAATAATTTTATATATTATTTTAATAAATTTTTTCAATTTTTTTATTCTTATCATTATTGTTATTATTAAGATTATTATTATTATTATTATTATTATATTATTATAATTATTTATTATCAGCATATACTATTGTTATTGTTATTATTATTATTATTATTGTTATTATTATTATTATTATTATTATTTTTTATTTTTTTTTTTTTTTTTTTTTTTTTTTTTTTTTTTTTTTTTTTTTTTTTTTTTTTTTTTTTTTTTTTTTTTTTTTTTTATTTTTTATAATTATATATATAACACTGTATGTTCCGCAGTTCGTTTATAACATCTATTTTTAGACTGAATAAACTTTGTTTGAGATCTTTTATAATTCAGTACCTTAAGAAATACATCAATTGAAACTTATCACACAAAATTTTATATCGTATTAATGTAATGAACTAATTATTTATTTTGTATTTGACGCTAAAATGAATGTTAAACTAAACTTTTTCTCATTCATTCAGTTAACAACTTATTAAGTATTGTTTGCAGAGTTGTAAAGCAAAGCACTTTCAAATTGGTGATCCCTAGACTCGTCCATCCAACCTTGTTAAATCTTACTGTGATAGATATTTTTACATTATTTTTTGTTATCTTTCATTTTATTTCAATTTATTATTTTTTTTATTACAGAACCATTTTAGCTTCCTTAAATTGTGTTCAATTTAATTATAATTATTTTATTTTCTCATATGTTCATATAAGTTCTTTTCTATAACAATAACAGAAACAATAGCTACTTCTACTACTACTATTGTTAATGCTCATCCTACTACTCATTACTACTTCTCTCGTAAATATATTATCTGTTCTGTGCCTATTCTTCGAATTATATTCCCTCTCCTCTCTTCATCTTCAAATTATCTTATCCTTCCGCCTATGTAGTCCACAACAACAATACTCTGTTACACAATCGTCTAGGATCAACAATTCTGATGGTCTCAACGAATACAACAATCACGTACATCAACGCGTACTCCACTGCCTCCTCTTTCTGCAACTTCGATGCAGGTACCAAACTACCTTGCCTATATCGCGTGTTCCTCGCCTACCCACCGCAATTTTAGGCGAGATGATGTGCTTTCTACAATTACCAACAATTTGATATTTTCCTGCTCCCGATAATTTTTCCCCTACCCCAAATTCGGAAAGCTAATGCTTTCTGCCTCTCCATTCCTATGAAGTGCAGAATCCAACTCCCTATCTTTTACCCCTTCAGTTAGCTCCTCTCTTATCCTTATTCACTCTTTGTGGAATATTACGTCGCATCTTTCTCTTCTGTGCTAACCGTTTTCACGAATTTTTAAAACATGAGGTGTTGGATGTCGTCTTCCTTCACAGCTCTTACCCCGTATGCTCTCTATTTCTGGTCCCATTGCTGATAGGAATCAATCTCTTCTTCGCACTCTCTTCCTGGACCGTCTTCCTGCTTTTGTTAGTACTTCCTTGCTTTCTCATGGTGACGCCTTGTCTCTTCAAGATTTAGCCGAACGTGCGGATATTATTATCGTGCCAAATCAATCTCTTTTCTTCTCCTATAAAATTATCCTTCTTTTACCGCCTATGGTACTACGCTCGGCGATTATACCGTTCTTCTCTTCTTCTCTCTTACTTTTCTCTGAATTTCGCTACTAACTCTTCTCTTCCTTCTATATCTTTGTCTGCTGCTCTATCTTCCTCTGCTCCTTCTTCTCTTTGTCTCTCCCATCTTTCCAGAAGTTCATCTTTAGACCCTGCTTTGCCCGTACTAACATTCTTACTTGTTGAACAATCATGGAATGTTCAACTTATTTCCTTGGCAACAACAAATGTCATCTTCTACTCTCAGTTCAGTTGTCAGCAATCTGCATCTTCTCGCACTAGATCTCCGTTGTCTCTTCACCTGTTCCCGTTCTTCTTTGCACAACCTCCTCAGGTTCTCCTATATGCTTGACTATCATAATCATTTTGGTGTTAGAGCACTAACTGCATTCCCCCTGAATTTTAAATCTACAATCCTCTTCAGAGGAAACCCCTTGGGGGGGACGTAGATTCGTTGCGCTCCTCCCCTTGGTCAGATTCTCCAAAGTTCCAATTCTGATTCGCTCTATATTCCTACTATTTCTTATTCGTCTTCAGTAAGTGCTACTAGCTACGCTCCCGCTACTTCTGTTCCTATTTCTGTTGTATTTGCCTCTTCGTTTCTATTCCTGAGTTAATGCTGTTCTTCCAGGTTCGCTTTTACGTATATTTGATGTGATTCTAAACTGTTTTCTTTTCCTTATTTTTTACTCGGGCCAGTTAAGCTTTCTCTATTTGAATGTTTCATGGTTTTTAGCTCTTCTCTTCCCTGTTTTTCTCATTTACGGGCTCTAAATGGTTCTAGCAGTTGCTGTCTATGTGACCTCCCTGACTGTATCTATTGGACTGCGTCTTCTTTCGTTGGACGTTTTCTCTTTTGGCCGTTGTTACACAAAACATCATTGGTGCTGATTTTTTAAGTCATCATATCTTATTGACATAGGCATATAGTCTACTTCAATGACACACTGGTCTCTTTTTGGCTAATGCTGTTCTTTTGATCTTCTATTTATCGTATCAATCTTCTTGATTCTCCTCCTTATTCTTCTTATTCTTCCTTGTTAACGCTTCTGGATTTTCTGACTTAACCTTTGACCCAGCCTATTTCTAATCTTTCTCCTCGCGCATCACCACTGTAATGCCTTCCCGCGGCCTTGGAAAAAGGATGGTCCTCCTGTTTGCAAAGACTCGCAGAAGACTTTTCTCCAGAATAGTAAGATTGTGCGTGTTGATTGACATTGCTTCTGGAACAAGGTATTTGTTTTCCCCTTCTACTTCCCTTTACGGCTGTTCTCGCTTCACATTGTTCAAAAAAGGGCCCAGATTCTTTTCGTTTTTGGGGACTACAGGTTACTAATTCTAAACTGTTCTGCTGACATACTATTATTCTATTCTCCCCTTTCATGATTTTATCTTCTTCTCTTAAATGGAATGCACCATTTTTTCTTTCTCTTGGCTTAAAATACTGCCTCATTCAAATTCTCTGTGTATTCCTGGATGATCGTCCTAAAACTGTATGCAACTCTATTTGGCAATTTATGATATTCTTTATGCCATTGTCTTCGTCAACTGCCAGTACTACTTTCACGCTTTGATAGATCGTTTTACGTGGTTTACCCTATGTATATGCTTACACTTGATGATCTATTAGTTTGCTTTCGTTCTCCGGAGGAGCATCTTTCTCATCTTCGTACTGTATCTTCTTCTTATATCTCAGCTAGCAGTCTAAATCTGTTTAATTCGAGACGAAATCGCCCCAATTTTGAAGTGTGCTTCTTCTGCGAATTTTCCTATTGCCAATACAATTTCTTATTATCTGGAATACTGTTTCCTATAACTGATCGTGGTTTCGTCACATATAAAATACTGTGAGTATTCTTTTCTAACCATACGCATCAGAAAGATACCATCGGTGCTTACCTATGGTCTCCTAACAATTTCCTTTATGATCGTATTCTCCTCCCAAGCTGCGGCCATATTGCTCCAGTTACTGCTTTGCTCGTTCAAGGTCGTCGGGGCAGCGCAGCTCGACAATGGTTAATTGGACTGATGCTGCTTGTGAGGGGGGGGGCGATAAAAAAAAAGAGTCACTGGATAAGTTGAACAGAGTAATTAAACCTATTTGTCAAACAACACCATCTCTTGTTTTTCCTGAACACACGATGGTGTTGCTGCTTGAAACTCGCCCTATTTGTAGACCGCCAGTAGAATGAACGTGTAGGCGCAACTTCACTAGAGCACGTGCAAAAATAGGTGCTTGCTTCTCTCGCCTTTTTGTATCTCAGAAAACTCCTCCTAGCGTGTCACTCAGCGCGTATAGTACTTTTGGTCAGTGAAGCTATTTGCGTGTTCATATTCTTCAATTACAATACTTTAGATATTCTTCTTGGAGGTACGTCAGTTTTATAGAATATGTTCTCAGGATCCATTAAACCTCCACTTCTGCCCTAATTACTTCGTCTTCTTTGACACATTACTTCTCTCGTGAATTTCGTCATCTGAGATTTTATATTGCCCAGATTTACTAGCTGATCTTTCGTCACATTCTGGATCGTGATAATCTTAGTGCCCTGATCGTTTAGCTCGTTATCAGGTATGGCAAAGTTACGCCTAATTTGCCTACATTAGGTACTACTCGCTATGTCTGGTGGACAAAAAAAAAAAAGCATGCTTCAAATGAGCGTGAGCACGAGTAGCTAATAGGAGCGGTCCTGCTGATAAGTCTTTCAAACTTCAAACTCATTCTTTACCTGATTCTACTGTTACCTTAATTTGTGACATATTCTGAAACTGCAGAGTCGTCTTTGTATCCTTACTTGCTTTTCGAAAAATCTTTTAACCTTTCAGTTTCTGTGAGCTTTCTCATCTTAGGATAATATCGAGCTCCATTGTCAAATCTTTCCAATCTTATCGTTTTTTAGTGGATGGAGGCTCACATGCACATTACTGAAGTCTCGTTTTGGCGCCGTTTCAATGTGACCAGTTTCAGCTATGTCAAAAAACCAATTTCATAGACATATTAAACCTCGCTTTTAGGATCTCTTTCTTTACCCTGCTGTCTCTTTTGATCGTCTTATCTTGATATTTGCGTGAGACAGGCTCGTCGTGACGCCTTCGCCGTGGCTGTAGGCAAGAGCAAACTGTACTTATTTATTGCTACATGGTTGACAGTTATACTGTGGCCTGAGTTATACCTCTTCCTTCCCCTACTGGGACAAATATTATTTGCTACTGCTTTTCCTTACTAATATGTGATGCTAAACACGATGCCAAGAAACGTTTTAGGCTGTTCTTATTCTATTCGTGACTGCACAATGCACAACCCATTATCGATTACTCACTTTGGCGTGATTTTTTTATCTCTACTATATGGTTAAAAAAATCACAGTACTAAGAGAACCTTTAACAAAGTCCTTCAATAGAATTCTTTCGGCAATTTATACAACGGGCTGCTATTATGCGCTGCGCCTAATCCGCAACATTGGGTAGAAAATCTTCCAATCTGGTTTTGCTTATGGTTCGTGTCTTCGAGTTAAGGAAGATTGATGTAAATCTTCTAGCAGTCGAACTAGTCTAGGGCTTCACCCATTGCGCATCCTGTGAAAGTTTTTTTTCTTCTATTGCCCTCCGTTTCCGCAGATTATCCATATCTTTGTCTCTTCTAAGCCTTAACCGTTTCATTTAGTTTCTTCTTTATCTTCTTCCTCCTGTCTGCAGTTCCGCACAAATCTACTCTGATATTATTACCCAGAGATTTAGATTCTGGCTACTCTGGTTATTTCTCGTCATGCACTCATTCATTGATTTTCACGATTTTACAACTTCTTTATACTGGTCCGCTTATCGTATGGTTCTTTCTCGGAGCCGACCTCATTTTTTACATATTCACTATGGAACTCGTGATTTGAGATGTCTGGTCGAAATTGACGTACCTTACGCTGCTTTCTTGCTGCTTCGATATCTCCTATCTTTTCAGGATAATCTGTGTACATATTTCTTTTGCTTGAATATGATTCTTCGTACGGTCTGGCTGGTGATCTCTTGACACTTGCCTCTCTCCCTTTTCTTTTTCCTAGTCTCTTTCCTTCACAATTGTTCCGAATGCTTTCTCTCCTTTACACGAGGCTGTCTGTAGTACGTACACAGTATCCACCTTCTGATTATCTGATCTTGACTCTCTCCTATTCAAAACCACGAGATTACCCCACTACTCTTCTTCTGTTCCCATTCATATGCCTCCTTGTCTTTTCTTCTAATCTTCACCTGTCTATGTATTTGATTTTGTTTATCTTCTGATTTCCGTTCTCTCACTCCTGGACTTCGACCCTTGTGAAGCTTCATATGCTGTCTGTGTACTGTTCTTCTCCCTTGCTCCTTCTATACCCTTATATCCTCTCTCGTGTTTCGACCTGCTCTCAGTTCTGTCGACTCGCTCCATTATGGGCGTCCGCTTTATGAAACATGCGGGTCTGAGACGTTTCCAGTGCTTCTTGAGAGCGCGAACGTATCGTAGGAAGACTCTATTTTGCATTATTTAACAGATTTATTTTGTAATATTATTTTTGTAACATACCGATTTCAACAAAGCACTTAAAAGTTTCGGATAAAAATTTAGAATTAATTAAATTCGATGATTTATATTTATACAAAAAAAAACTTACTATATTAAATTACAATAGCTTAATATTTTCTTTATAAAATGTTTCTTTTTCTTTTATATTCGAGGCTTAAATGTCGAAAAGAACCAGGACAATCATGAAATACAATATAATTACCTCTCTCTTAAGAATTATCAACTTTAATAATTTTTAATCAATACTTGTTAACATTTGATCAACTAAAAGTTAATTATTATTTTATTAAATTATAATCATTATTATTAATTTATTATATTATTTTCATATTATCATCAATAGTGATTATTCGTTATATAATTATTAATTACTACCATTTTATTGTTAATTATTATTATTAGTTATTTTAATTTTATGTATGCTCATTATTATTCATTATAGTATATTAACCTTGTATGTCTTCCGCAAGTTCTTTTATTAATCTGATCTTTAGAGCTGAATAAAAGTTCGAGCTTGAGATCTTCTTATATTCAGCATCTTAGAACCATCACTTGAACCTCCTCATCAAAATTTTGAATCGTATTCATTTAATGAACTATCTTTTCTTTGTATTAAGGCTCTAGAAAATCCACATGAGCATGTTTAAGACTAAACTATTCTCATATTCAGTTACCCTTACTTATAAGAACTTTTTTGGACGAGTGTAAAGGCAAGCTACTTCAGCTACTCAGAGAACTATAACCCTGTAACCCAGCATATATGGTATAGAGGAGGAGCTCATAGTCCCAGCAATAGTCTCCGTAAATAAGAGAAATAATATGTAGGCAAATAGTGAGACGATAGAAATGGCTACAGCTGCCTCAATAGTCTACGTCAACTCAATCCCTATAATGCCTACCCTCACTATGCTCCCCACTAATAGGTATAATGAGCACACACTAATTATACTACTGTATAATGTACTATATATACGCAGTAATTACTGTAGTACCTATTAACAAGGGGGGAGAGTAGGAAGCTGCTTCTGGAAGAGGAGCGAGCCCTAGCCCAGGGTCAGAAGAGTGATGCCAACTACGACAGTCACCCGCGTAGAGCATAGCTCGTAGAAAGGAGAATAAGTAACCAAATATAGGTGGGACGGCAAATGCTATTTGTAACTGATGAAGTAATCCTGCAGGCAGTGTGGAAAAAAGAACAAACACACTTCGAAACATATGCATGCATCATATTAACCGATAACGATGAGAAGGGTGATTAGAAGGTAACCCACGCTCCTAGTACGCTGGTGGTGGCTCGTATGCAGATATGGTAGGTGCAAAAAAGAATAAGCTAATTTTATGTGTGGGGATGAGAGAACCGAAAACCGAAGAAAACGGCTAAACGCCTCCTATCGAACATTCCGGACGCCCGCGCTCATTGCGAGGAGGCGTAGCCGAGAATTGCAGGTGAGTTAGAGAAAGTTGAAAAAACTGATATAATCTGGTACAGAAGTATAGAATGTAAATTACAGAACTGCGTGAATTTAGATCAAGAACGGAGCTTAGATGGTGATTGATGGGTTTGCTAGGTTGGCAGGAGTAATAAGCTAGTTCTATTGAGAGTGTGTAGAGTTTCTCGAGGATTGGGAAAGCGCGGTAAGAATACCCTATAGTAATGTTAGGGTTAAGGTTAAACAAATACATAAGTCGTAACTGTAGAAATGTATAAGGAAATAAGTTAATAGTGTGCTAGGGACGATATCAAATGATGTTATGTATTTAGTCGAAGAGCTGCGATTCGATTCTGGGAGGCGATAGGTGAGAAAAGGTGCACAATAAAGCAGCAAGGTCACTCACCGGGGGTAAGGTGGAGGCACTAAAACCCGCAAGGGACGGGGTTTATGGACAAGGTTTGGTACAAGAGGATGTCAGTTTCGGGATAAATACTTCACATTGAAACAAATGCATTGAAGAATTACGGGGGAACCGAGAATCACAATTTGGTTATTTATATTGTAGTTGGATATTGACCAGGTCGAAATATGAAGGGTTCATGAAGAGACTACCTCGTATGGACATAGGTGTGTTAGTAATATGTGTGGTTGTGTAGGCTCTGCAATGTAACAAAGTGTGCTACTGATTGGAGTTATTTCTGAAGCGCTTGATAAGTTGCGAAGATTTTCTAATAAGGTGTCATGTCAAAAGTGCCTGGCTTTAATTATTTATATAGTGAGATTGAGGCTAGGGATGCGTCTTAATGTCCCATTTGTTTGATTCAGAATTTGTATAGGATGTGCTTTTTGAAGAATTAGAGTTTTGGATGGGGTGTTTTTTTGAGTGACTTGCAGACTCCCATTTTTATTTATAGGCCTACCAGACATTCCGTTTACTGACTTTGACTTCACACTTTCTCTTGTCGCAGTGTGTCTCTCCAAAGGAGATTACGAAAATCAGCCAGAAGCTAAAATTGAGCAAACATTCTTTCCACCTTCATCTTCACCACAGTATACATCTTCGCTTACCCAACCTAACTATCATTGCAACCTTTTCCACGATGACGACCAACCATTCTCATCCACTCTCATTTATTTCTACTTATTTGACACCTTCTTATTTTCATACCACGACTAACTCTGCAGAATTTAGCGTCATTTAGTATCATATTCTATACAATTCATATCTCAACCTAACACGCACCAAATGGTCGATCAATACGATCACAGCTTCTGAACTATAGATCTTGTCATCTTCATATCTTTCATTCACCTTCCCGTATTGCCCAAAAATTTGGGTTCGGTAACAGGTTGTACCCCGTGTGAACAAGCAAACTGTAGAAGAGAAAAGCTTTCGTAGTCGCGAGAACTGACAATACGTCCAAACTTCCTACAGCATTCTCATTCGACGAAAAGATTAAGCCTTCCAACTTAACAGTCACCCCTCAAGGGTGTTACCTCTTTGACGTAGAATAGTGTAAGAGTTTAGATCCTAAGCACGAAATCTCAACTTTAGTTGACCTACATATTACCGCGATCGAACATTTCTTCACGTATGGAAATTACGGTTCACAGTAATAGAGCGTTCATCCTCCTGGGCCGCAGTGAGGATGGGGCCACATTCATGCGCCCCTACAAATCCCCGCATATCTTTTCTCATAGCCTAATCTGCACCTTTATTACTCAGCGTCTGTATCTGCGCAAGTACAACTCATCATCCCACAGTGTTCTCCCGTCCTGTACAGCTTCCGCAATGTTCTTCACGACTCATGTTCCCACTTTCTCCTTCTGTCACCCAGGACGGGAATCGTTGGCGAGTCGCGTTGCAACACCCACTCTACACATGCCATACCACTATCGCTGTAAACCAGCAGTTTGCGACGACTGTTCGTCTATACAATCCGTGATGCGACGCACTGACACATGACATCTCAACTATACTATTCATATCTATCTTCCTCAATTTACCCTTTCTTCACAACCACACCAGCTCTCTACTCGTTCATTCCTCCACTGTTATCCTATTTCTTTCGACAGAACCTAGCATGCCACGCTAAAGTATTGGTCCATCTGACACACATTGAACTTTTAGATTCCAAGACTTCTCTATTGCCAGCACCATAGTCTCAACTACACAATAGAGCAAGAACACAGCGGTAACAACATACCCTCATGTAAGACTCTAGCGCACTCAAGACTTAGTCCCTTACAATTCACCAAACGATTTTTAATTGCACCAGCACACCTTCCTGCCATTCACAAACTTTCCTCTTACACTCTGCATCATCCGTCCCTTTTGTTCCAACACATACCCTAAATATTTAATCAGACACTTGCTCCAGCTGCTCATCATCTAACATCAACTTCAACCTGAGGACTGTCCTCACTCCAACCCTAACTTACTCTTAGTTACTTTTACTTTCCACCCTCCTTGATTGGTTACATTACCCTGCCAAATCTCTCACCCATCCTCTCAACTCTCTTCAGACTCGCCACACAGAACCCAATCATCCGCATACAATAGGTAGGGCACCCTCCACTCCGCTCCATTCTCCATCATTTCTGAAACCATTTCCTGCCAATCCCACACCTCGATTCTTTCATGAACCCCATCCTACACCTTGAATAAACCAAGGAGAATAACCCACAACCCTGCTCACTCCGCCTATTTAATTCCTAAATCAATCACATTCTGACCCAGTTTATTCTTACCACGCTTTCACTATCGTCATACATACTTTTGTTCATTTCAGAAAAGCCTACCCCAACACAGTATTCCTAAACCTGCCATAGGCTTCGCCTATTAACTCTGCTCTTGACGCCTGTTGTAAATCCATAAAACCTAAATCATAATTTATTCTTCTTCTCCCTCATTTTCTCATCATTTGTTTCAATGTAAAGATTTGATCCACAGCATCCTCTACCACTCCTAAACGCACATGGTTCTTCACCAATCAGTCCCTCAGTCACTCGACGCCCTCTTTTCGACCCCAAAAATACAGCATATAACCGTCCCTACAACCACTCAATAAACTTTTCCCCTATAATTTCTACCATTGTCCCTTTTCTCCTTACCCTTATTACAAGGTACTAATTACGCTCTCCTCATCCATTGGAACTATACCCTCCATTAAACGCTTTTTTACACAACTTCCAATCCAATCTTACCATCTGCGCCTAGCCGCTCTTGATCATTTCCTTGTAAATCTTCATCTATACCTTGCAGATTTAACCATTCTTCACTTTCTCACCCTACAATTACCTCCTCCTTACTAATGACTTCATCCCCAAATACCTATTCCGCTTGCACCATCAACCACAACCACATTCACTAACCACGCTCATCTTACTGTTATATTGGCAGATTTTCGAAGTGTCTTTCCACAACTCCCCTCACATCCATTTCATCAGTTACAAAAAGCACCATCCCTATTCATTATTCTATGCAGATTCCCCTTACTCTCATTCTTAACATTTCGTGCTTCCTAGAAGAGCTTCCAATTCCCTTGTAAGTTCCCATTCACTCTTCCAAACTGTTCATTTACTTCTTTTTTCCTCCTACTTGTGCAACTTTTAGTCTTCCTTTTCTCCTCTGTATATAATTCGAAACATTCTTCTTTTGAGACCTCATCATTTGAATTTAGCACATTCGATCACTCCTCTTTTTTACTATTAACCTCTTTCATCACCTCTTCATTCCACCAGTCACTGTTGACATTCTTATTCCTACTTTAGCACATCCTCATACTTCTCTTGCACTACTAACAAAGGCTTCCTTCATTTGCGTTCAGATTTGTTCAGTTTCATCTTGTTCACCATTAACTGACTTATCTTTAAGCGTTTTTAAATATTTTTCCTTACTACTTTGTTCACTTAAACTCTCACTCGTAATTCTTCCCACTTCCTTCCTAGCCTATTTCCTCTTCATCCAAGCCCCAACTAACTTAGTATTACATAAAAACAAGGGAATGATCCGATAATCCCATCCCCAGCCTCTTATGTGATTTAACATCTCCGTCTTCGCTAACACAAAATCAATCATGCTTTTCATTTCGATACCATCTCTACGTACACCAACTCTAGTGTACTCATGAATACTCTTGTGTTTGAAGAAAGTATTACTTACCACATACCTTCTTCCCTCGCATAAATCAATTACCCTCCAACCATTACCATTCTCATTTGTCCCCACACCGCGCAAAACACCCTGTCATACCATCCCTTTTTGAATCACCCTATCCAACCATTCAGGTCCCCAACACAATTATTCTGACATACTACACCTCCGTCCATATATATATATCTATAGCTCTCGTTCAACGTTCCCTGTATGGACCATACGTCACACCCACACACACCTTGACCTTTTGCAACTTAATCTTAACCAATTAGGAATTCTAGGGAGTCACAAACAAGTCTACACATAGCTTGGTTACCACATGGTACCATCAAAATTGGCCAACCCTATCTCTCCCTTCATCTCATTCTCTTGCCACCCAGACCCGCACACAATGTATACAACATCACACCACTAATGTTCCCTTTTCCGCTTTCATTCTTTGTTTTCCAGTCACAGAGAGCAAATCAATTTGCCCTTTGCTAATCCATCCATCACCTCTCTGCCTCTTCTCCTCACATCTTATTCCGTCTGACATTCTCGTACCCATACGATTCATACAATTTCGCCGAGTTAGAAGGT
The DNA here is from genome assembly GCA_015478945.1 of Trachelipus rathkii. Taxonomy (NCBI): domain Eukaryota; kingdom Metazoa; phylum Arthropoda; class Malacostraca; order Isopoda; family Trachelipodidae; genus Trachelipus; species Trachelipus rathkii. The sequence continues at coordinate 14,431 of JABUQX010004485.1, forward strand.
CGTTTACGGCGATCACGACCATCTCCGAAGCATTGCATCGCCGATTCCTCGCAAGAGCTAGGTGTAGTTCAGCCCACCCAAATACCCGCCCTAGTCGACGTTCTTACGATCAGCAGGACATACGAGATGTCGGGAAATTCTTTCTCCCCCGCACACAGGAGATAACTTGCTAGATCACTATACCTCTTCAATCCAACCATGTCTCATTACCTAATACATCAACACAGGTTAATCAACCAGTTACCTTCCATTGTAGACCCTTAGCGCCACTCAAGTCTTCATGTCCCTTACATCCGCATTGATTTATTGCACCAGCCACCATCCTGCCATCCACAACTTTCCTACTACACCTCCTTGTATCATCCATTTCCTGTATCATCCAAACTAGACCCCTATATTTACAATTTCAGACACTTCGTTCCAGCTGCTCACCCATCTAACAAAAACTTCACACTGAGGAGTGTCCTCACAACACCATCATAACCTTACTCTATCGCGTTTACTTCATCAAATCCCCTGCCTTTTACACACCCTGCCAACTCTCTCTACCAAGTTCCTTCTCAACTCTCTTCAGAGTTCGCCACACCAAACCCATAATAATCGCATATAATAGGTACGGGACCTTCCTACTGCCACACCTTGTATATAAGGGTACTATTACTGCTCCTCTCCTCCAATCGTTCGTTAACTATCGCCCTCCTACACGTTTGTTAACAACTTCAAATCCATGTTTTCCTTTAAAAGACGTTAATTAACTTAGAAGGGCATTATTATTAAGGTTATAGTGATCACAGTTTGTTGAGTTAGTTGAGAAAGCAAACGCCAGCATTTTTACTTTTTGTAACTTAGCAGAAACATGTTAAATAGCGGTTAGAGTACCAGTTAGCTTCATAATGAGCATCACTATAAAATATAAAATGCGCATTTATAATAATATAAATAATTATACATGAAATAATACAGAAAGAAGAAAAATACGTTCTTTGTTTCTATATTAGGAAATGGTACGTCTGGTAACATAGATTTTCATTTGATTATTTATATATTTTAATAAATTAAATTATTTACTATATGAATTTATAATTTTCACTGAAATCCCTTCTCTCACATGCAAACTAGTGAAAGGAAACTGAACTCAAGAACAAATTATAAACACGAAGGTAAACAAACTTTAACAGAAATTGAATATTAAATCCCAAAAATCAATTGCATGAGAAAAAAAACCAACTTACCAAGATTGCTCTGGATTGATTGGGAAGTCCCTTCTTCCATGGTTGGTGTAGCCTAAATGTGGACGTTAAGCAGTCCAAATGAAAATAAGACAACAGTCACCAAGGAAAAGGGGTCCCTCACGACAACTTCGCTGTAATATGAAACTAATAAAACTGGTCTGCAGTTATCATTTGTATTCCGAACATATAGTGTAATTTTCTATATATATAATTTATATATATATTATAATATATTATATATAGTTAGTTATATTTTATATATATAATACTATATATCTATCTTATATATATATATACTATATATTTATATTCAGCGCTTATGTGCTAAAAGCTATGATGACGTCTCAAAAGCGAATGTGTGTATGAAATATAAGGAAAAAAGGAAGACTTAACAAGTTATATAAGTGGAGACGGGGGGGAAGGTCTAATATGAGCAGTTTGAATGACTGGAATGTACTTGGCACTCGCGACATATAAAGCTCTATCATATAAGAAAACGTCTTACCAACATGTTTAGATACGATTAAGGGAAATTCACATAGAATAATTGATTTAGTGAGCTTTATGACTGATGAACTGGATGTTTCAGAAGACTGTGGGAGGGAACAAATCGGAAAATTGGCATTAACTGTTCCAGTAAGAACAGGGGTATTGAATGTTAATGGTTCTAAGTGACTGCAGTGAAATAGATCTTTGGGGATGACGCGTAATTTAAAGGAGAAGTAATCGGGTTGCGTTAAGAAGTTGAAGCAATGGTAATTGCAGGTTAGATGGAATTTACTGATCTGATTGATCAAGATGGAGGAGGCATTGTGATTGACTTACAATGAAGTTGTGTAACAAAGCGTTTATGGAAGGTATAGTTTCCGAAGGATTGGAGGAGAGCCGTATAGTACCCTTAATATAAGTAAGGGGAATAAAGGAAAACTGAAAACACGTATGGCTAGAATTAGTTTATTGTGTTGTAGGGAAGATATATACTGGCATTCTGGTTGAAAGAGTATGTTGTTACCTGTGTTAATGTATAGTAGTGAAACTATGGTCTGGAATAACAGGTAAAAGAATCTAAGGTACAAAGTGTTTCAGATGGAACAATCTTAGTGGCGTGTTAGGCTGCTAAGAAGGAATTGATAAATGAGAATGAAGCCATTAGAGTTGTCGTAGATAATAAGTACAGGGGTAAATGAAGATAACGAGTAGTACCTTGGGATGGTTTAGTAGTATGGAAAGGTTGTAAATAGTCGTGTTAAGCGGCAATGTTATGTGGTGCAGTGCGCTGGGATCGATCGGAAGGGAGACTGATGAAAAAGTGGATTGAGTCAATTAAGGAATGCCTGAAGGAGAGAAATGTGAGTTTGGCAGAAGCGAGAAGAAAGGTGAATAACAAGAGTGAATGGCGGAGTTTCTTGAGGGGGTATAAAGGGGACGGTAAAAGGGGAGGGGGGCTTTTTTTTTAGACTTAACTCATGTTCTTCTACTACTTTACCTGTTTCCGGTGTATGCTACGCACCTTACCCCAATCTGGGATAGGGAATATATATAAAATAATAATAAAAATAATAATAATAATTAATAATTAATATACTATAAAGTAAAATAAATAAATAAAAAAGGAAAATAAAAGAAGAGAATAATATAATAATATATAATAATAATAATAATAATAATAATAATAATAATAATAATAATAATAATAATAAATAATGCAGTAGCATTATTAGCAACATTAGCGGTATGTTGTTACCTGTTGTTAATGTATAGTTAGTGAGACTATGTTCTGAAGTAGAGGTATAAGATCTAACAGTACGAAGTGTTGTGCGGATTAACAATCCTAGCGGGAGTGTAGGTGTGAAGAATTAAATAAAATGAGAATGAACGTGTTAGAGGAGTTGTGTGTGGTGTGAAGAAAGGGATTAAATGAAGAGAATATGACAGCACTTCTGAGTGGGTTTGGTTATCTGGACAAGGATGGAGTAGTCAGTTGGGTAACGCGGGTGTCTATAGTGGTGGTGTGTGGGAATCGACCGACTAGGAGACCGAAGAAAAAGTGGTTGAGACAGTAAACGAATGCCTGGAGGAGGAAATGTGAGTTTGGCGAGGCGAGAGAAGGAGCCAATAGAGTGAATGGGCGGTTTGTGAGGGGTGATGAATGTGGCCCACCTGGCCAAGGATGATCCCAGTTTACTGAACGAGATTCCATGGTGAGGCCGTCGCGTGTCGTGATACTTAGGATTGATTTTCTGGCTGCACGCAGGTTTCACTAATAGCTTAGAGGGGCGGTATTGGCTGGGCTTTCTTTTCGGACTTGCTTCATATTCTTCTAATGACTTTCTGTTTCGACTGCTGTCACCACTTTACCCCAGTCTTGGTAAAGTAGGACGATAAAATAATATATTAATAATCATATAATACTATATAATAATATATATAAGTAATATAATAATATATAATAACAATAAATAATTAATAATATCTATAATAAATAAATAAATACAAAATATATTATGGGCGTATATATATATATATTTATATTTATTATATTTATATATATTTATAATATAATATATATATATATATATATTATATATATATATAATCTATATATATATAGTATATCTGTCTAATAATCTTTCTTTCTTCACCTTCCTCTTTGCCCCAGATTGGGGTAGGTGCTGTACAAGCATACGGAAAGAAAAGCAGTAGAGAACATGACAAACGTCGAAAAGAAAGCCAGCCTTACCGCCCCCTCTGTACATTAATTAGTGAGACTTCGTCAAACAGACAGAAATCCACCCTAGAGCATCATGGGACGCGACGGACCCTGCACGTATGGTAAAAAAAAGCCGTTCAATGTAAGGTTCTCCCCTGGCCAGGTGGGGCCACAAACCAGACCCCCATACTAAACCCGCCATTCTCTTCATCATGCACCTTTATTCTCGGCTCTGCCAACTCACATTCTCCTCCTTCAGGAATTCCTTTACCGACTCATCCACTTTCTCTTCGGCTTCCCAGCCGGTCGGTTCCCAACACACTCACACACATATTACTTATAGAGACAAACCCTACATATCATTCATCCTTTCACCATGACACAAAAACCAATCTCAACACATACTTTCATATATTATCTCGACATTTACCCATTACTTCACACCACACCACCTCTACTAAAACTTTTTTCCTTACTTTAATTCAATCTATCTCACAACCTAGCACACCCCTACAGATTGTCATCTACACACTATGAAACATTAATAGATCAATATCTTCATTATTCCGACATTTACTCATACCATCAAAATACACAAGGTAACACAATAACCCTCAATGAATAAGACCTAGACACACTTCAAGACTTAGTCGCCGTAATGCATTTCACCAACACGATAATATTGCACTGCCACCTCTAACCTGCATATCACAACTTTGCCTACATACACTTGCATCGTCCGTTACTCTCGAATCCAACAATATTACCCTAAAATTTACAACTCACGACACTATGCTTCTAGCTTGCTCACCAAATCTAAAACAGTTAACTATCACAACGAAGGAGTGTCACAACTCACTACACACATACCTTAACTCTTATCACGCTTTACTTTCAAGCCCTCCTATGCAAAACACCCTGCCCAATCTCTCTAATACAAGTCTTTCCAAACTCTCATCAGACTACGCACAACACAGAAACCAGAAATCAATCGACATACGTAGATAAGGCACCCATCCACTGCCATCATACCAATTCTCATCATATCTAGACAACATTTCCTGCAATCCCCACCTCAAATTCTTTCATAACCAAATCCATATACAAATTGAATACCAAGGGGACATAACACAACCCTGTCTTACTCCGCTTTAATCCTAAACAAATACACCTATTGACACCATTTATCTCTTACACATCCTTCGTCATCGACGTACCTACTTTTGATTCCATTCATAAAGCACCATACCAACCCAACACCACATATCATACTAATCCTGCACATAACGCTTCCCTACTTAAATCTATCAACGCCTGTTTGCACAATCCATAAACTAAATACAATATATTCTTCTTCTCCCTACAGTTTTCTCAAATCATATGTTTCATGTATAGATACATGATCACACGTACAATCCTACTACCATTCCTAAACGACCTTGATTCTTTCACCAAGTTCAGTCCCTCAGTCAACTCGAGCACTCTTCGACAAAATAACCAGCTAATTTACCTTCCCTTAACAACACTCAAATAAACTTAATATCACCAACTATAACTTTTAAGAGACCCACTTTTACTCCTTACCCTAAAATACAAGGATACTAAGTTACACGTTCTCCTCCAAAATATCTATAGAAAATTAATAATTTCAGCAAAAGATTTTCAATAATCCGAATTATGAGCCAGTCACAAAGTAAATAGCTTCCTTTAGGCTTTCCCCATACACTCCCTCCTCTTAATTCTACACGCGACTGTTCCTATGCTTATAAATACTTTAAACGCAATAAACACCTCCATACTCAATAACCTTCCGGGCGAGTAAAAAGATATCTCAAACACATAATAAGACTAGACTCTTCAGTACGGATAGAGAGATATTAGACTACACCCTCTGTAAACAAAGGTTTATGACACTTATTTTGGCAAAAATAAAAAGGACACAGGTTCGTGACGCCATGACGAAGTAATAAGAGAAAAGTGTCAAGTATGTCGATATGTATCCCGTCGCCGAGTATCTACTTCCTCTGCAGCATTAATACTGAAGAAGGTTAAGGGGACTAAAGATGTACAAGGAAAAATACGGCTTGAGCAATGAGGCATTCAATGACCACGGCGCACTTTGATACTGTCTATTTAACAAATGTGCCATGATTCTTGTGACGATTCCACGTAAGAATCGAACTACATCGATTATACTTTATTTCTATGAAGCCAGCCGTTCACATTAGTATGTAAATTCTTGTTATTACACAACTACTATATGCATTAATGAGCATTATATCTGCCGATCCCCATCTATACCAGAGCTAAGTTATGAGCATATATATATTATTTAGTATCTAGGTATTTGAGTCTCGTAAATCCAAGTTCATGGCTGCTCGTTCTTTGTCTCTTTTTTTTTATAGTACTGGTGTTTACTTTTATAAGAATCGTCTTCTTTTCTACCGTTTTTATAATAGCGTTTTAGCTTTAAATGATGAACCTATTGTTCAAATTTGAAGATTGTTGGTAATTTGCAAAGAGTTAATAATTTGCTCTCAGATCTTTACTCTATAACATCTTTACTCCTCTTAACACTCTCTTCTTCATTATCTTCTTCTACCTTACATTACTCTATCTTTCTTTATCCTATTCTCTAAATTTATCCTCTCTAGTCTCTCTCCTCTTTAACTCTCGAAGCTGTACGTCTCTGCTGCTCCATTTTCCATTTAGATTTTTACTATACATACACTAGTCAGAGCCGCCCCTCAACATTCAAATTTTCAGACTTCTCTATTCTAATTTAACCCAATGTTTATGGATGTGCTAGTTTTAATTAATAATATCACCTTATAAATTGCAACACAAGGTACTGTATTAATCGAACTATCTCTAGTCAGCAAGAATAATTTTCCTACTACAATCTTAATCTTTCCATTTTTCTTGTCTTATATCACCTCTATTACTAGAATAAGTGAGTTGTTATTAACGACTTCTATTATCACGCAACCATTTCATTTTAAACACCACCTAACAATGAAACTAACCTAATTAAGACTATCTAATAGAGGGAGTGACGACGATCGTTATGCTTAGGAGCATATCGTTATATAATTCATTGACTAAGTATCGAATTGTACGATCGCGAGGTTGAGGTACACTGAGCAGCTTGAGACTGATCTTACTCGGTTTTACCACCAGATAATATGAATACGCTGTATTTTAGTGTCACTACTTAGCTCTAATTCATCTGACCTAATGTAGTAATATATAAATTGCGTGATTTTCTATATAATCCTCTCTATACCTCTGAGTAAGTATTGAGGTAGAGAGGCATGGGGCAGAGTGTGAAGGTTGTCGATAAGGGAGATCAACGGATTACCTGTATCGGAGAGATATATATTATTATATATAGAGTACTATGTAATATATATAGCTTATAATATTTATATATATCCAGTAATATATATAATATATATAATATATATAATATATATATATATATATATACTTATATATAATATATATATATATAATATATATATATATAGTATATATATATTATATAATATTTATTATTAGGTATATATATATATATATATATATATTATATAGTATATATAGTATATATATATATATATGATATATATATTATATATATATATATATAGGGTATATAGTGATTATATATTTTTGTCTACGATAGTACATATATATATATATATATATATAGTGATGGGAGCGAAGCCTGGATCTCTCTTTCGCGCAAATCGCAGCGGTTTCGAGCGGTTTTGCTATTCTGCGGTTCTAAAGAGTTTTACAAGCCGAGGCGGTTGCGGTTTTTTTTTTGCGGGTTGTCTTAAATTGTTTTAAAAAGCGGCGCGTTGCGGTTACGGTTTGCGGAGTTGCGCGAGTGGCACTCGTAAAAACATAAGATGTTAACATTTGCTTTGTTGTGCCACACTCACACCTGACTACTGCGGCGATACTACTCGATTGACGTGACTCACTACCGTACTTATCTCTCTCTCTAGACTACTACTACTACTACTACCTGAGCAAATAATAATTATCGAATAATAATAATAAGATAATTACATAATAATAATAATAATAATGAATAATTATGAAGTTAGGTATACGAGAGAG
>JABUQX010004485.1:27500-31211 GCA_015478945.1 Trachelipus rathkii
CTAGAGCTCGTAAATTGTAAATTTCATCTTGTAGTACATTTTACTTGTAATGTTGAAACAAGTATGAAAAGGGTCAAAGTGGGTAGAAATGAAAGTTTTTGGGGGTCAGAAACCCCCCCGAATATTTCATTGGAATTTAGATTTAAAGAAATAATTAATACAATCATATTTTTAATCTAAATATTCCCTTTCCCTTCTCATTTCTTATAATTGATTTGCTGAGGTACTCTTCAAATTGATATTACAAAAGAAATACATCAATTTAAACCATTATGATTAAAAGCGTTTAATTTGACAGCCTAATTTTTATGTATCATAAAAAATTAATTTAGATTTAAATTTAATAGTCAGCGACTAAAAACCTTTCTAAAATTGAAGAATACTTAGTTGAATGTTTCTTTATTATTTTCTGTATTAAATCAAAATTATTAAGACAAGATACTATCTAAAGAAAGAAAATATTTTTCTTTGTACATTTCGATTCTTACAAATTATTATTTTGCCTCTTTCCAAATTTCTCGTTTTGGTCCCTAAAGCTTTATGGACCTTTTGGAGAACTCTAAAAGAGAATTTGCTTACACTATTGCATGTTTCCTTTTACTCCTCATATGGAGAGTTGGACTTCCGTAATTATTCGCTATCTCTTCATGTGTCTTGCGACTGATTTAATTCCGATGCAGCTCTTACTTATTCTCTCCACATCTTTCAATAGAGAGATGCTCCATTTTATATCTGGTCCTTCCATTTATTTCTGGTACCTTCTCTCCCTCTTACTTCTCCCTTGTGGTCCCATACCACTCAACCCACACCAGGCTGCAGTCCATGTAAAATAGACCTATGACCGAAAAGAGAATTGGTTTAATGGTTTACATTAATAAGAATAAAAATTGACTTGAAATTTAGTATCACTTTGATATTATGAGAGCGTTCCTAGGTTCCTAATCACCGGGAAAACTCTTTCTATCTACTCTAATTTTTTTCTTATATATATATACTATATAATTATATATTATTACATACTCCTATCTATCTTTCATCTATATATATATATATAATTATATATATTATATATTATTATATATACCCTATATATATAACCACACAACAAAATACCCGACAACCCGTCCCCCGCTATATATATATATATATTATATATATATATATATATATATATATATAAAGGGTGTCCATGAGAAATAGTAAAAAGTTTGGGTGGTTGTACTTGTAGTATTGATTATCCGGTGTTGAAAAGTTTTTTATAATACTTGTCCACTGTTAATTCATCAATTTTTATATCGGTGAGCACAGCTTGGATGTGCTAACAGAACTTTAAATCTGGCGTGACCATGAATCATTATAATCTGATGCTATTTTTTGTTAGGAAGGCTGCTGAAAATGCCGCACATCTTCACAAATGTTGAATATACTTATATGGTACTTGTGCTTGCAAGGCCCATTAAATCTGCAATATTAAAAAAATAAACTTGGATAACTATTGAAAGATTTTCGTTTGCCAACAAGGATTGATATGTTTTTGTTGTAGCTCTTACATACTATTGCGGCTAGGTGGCATAATATCTAAATTTGATTTTCCAGGACTGATGGATTAACTGCGCTGGTTCCGTTCATTAACCAAGAACTTCTCCAAATCTAAATCCCATAAATTTTGGATTGTGGATATGAATAAACAAATATTCAAATAAAAAATAAATACAAGAAACGAATTCCTTGCTTGCTTTATGGATAATGCTGGATACATAAAGAAACACAAAAGCGATACCTCAGAAAAGCAACACGTACTGCAAGAACGCAAGCTGCCAATAGTTTTGAGATGGTTCGTGGAATTTCTCAACAATTACATTGAAACGCAAATTATTTGCATTTATTATTATCATTCAACAAGACCCAACAAAAAAAAAAGGTCATTTATCTTCCTTTAATAACTCAGAAAGGTTTTACCGAGCCAGCTTGAAATAGTTATATTTCTGTATCCATTGACAATTACATTCATATTATTTATACGAATTATTATTGGCTATATATAACTCGGAATTATTGAAGGAACAACTATCTAAATTATTTACTTCTCCCTATGAAACACCTTGTTTATATATATATATATACTATATATATATATATATATATATATATATATATATATATATATATATAATATATATATATATTTATATTAAAATATATTATTTTTTTTTTATATATATACCTATAATAAATATATATATTATATATATATATATATATATATATATATATATATACTATTTTCTAGAAAGCTAATATCACTTTTTTGTATATTATGAATGATTAAAACCCTTCGTTGCTATTAGGAATCTATTTATTTAAAAACACACTTAAAACATGATATTAAAAACTTATATACATTTGCTAGCTTTCGTCATTGTTGCATGACCTTCTTCGAGCTTTAACAATTAACAAGGCGAAAAACTTTTTTTCCTCCGTGTGTTTCTATTTAGTTCTGAGGAAGTTAGTTATCCAAAATGCTTTTGTAGAATGATGAACTCTTCATGATATTGTTCTGTATATAGTCTATTGTTTGATCCCCAGGGCGGCGGTTGAAATTTGGTAGATTGTATATGCAAAATGTTTCTGCAGATTTTCTGATTTGTGTGTTTGTAATATTACGAATGATGGACATGTTATTAATGTTGATATGGTGGTTGTTGTTGAGTCTATGTTGTGTTAAGGCAGAGTTTTCATTATGTGTGTTTAGATCATATGTATGCTGGTATTTTCTGCGTTTGAAGTCTATGGTTTCACCGAAATATTGTTTGTTACAATTATTGCAGGGGATTTTGTATATACATGGAGGGTCGTTTATTTTTGATTTGGGTGGTTTTAGTACAGTTTTTATATTAATATTATTTGACGGAACTAGTTGTAAGTGGGGTGGTAGTAATTTTTGTATGTGATGGTAGTTTATGTTTGGGATGGGTATGTATGTTTTTTTGGTATTGTGTTTGGTATTATTAATATCGATTAGAATTTTAGTTTTTGGAATGTGGTTTTTAAATCCTGTTTCAAACAACGGACTATATACAGAACAATATCATGAAGAGTTCATCATTCTACAAAAGCATTTTGGATAACCAACTTCCTCAGAACTAAATAGAAACACACGGAGAAAAACAGTTTTTCGCCTTGGTAATTGTTAAAGCTCGAAGAAGGTCATGCAACAATGACGAAAGCTAGCAAATGTATATAAGTTTTTAATATCATGTTTTAAGTGTGTTTTTAAATAAATAGATTCCTAATAGCAACGAAGGGTTTTAATCATATATATATATATATATATATATATATATATATATATATATATATATATATATTATATATATATATATATATATATATATATATATATATGGTGTTAAACAAAGAACATATAATGGGAAGGTAAAGAATTACTGCCTTCTCCGAGATTGAACCACCGCGTGTTGCGAATGGAGGACAATATCCCAGATGCTTTACCACGAGCTATCCCCCAACCAAAAAAGTGGGTTCAAAACAGTTTTTAAAGCAGCCGAAGCCCCCTTCATGGCGACCATCACCAGGTGTCCAGCCGTCCTATAATCCCTCGTTCTTAAAAATTTGTAGATGTTAGATATTGCATAATCGCAATTTATTTATATAAGGTTTTAATCAAAGTACATATATATATATATATATATA
>JABUQX010004486.1:0-5000 GCA_015478945.1 Trachelipus rathkii
TATATAGTTAGTATAGAGATGGTTATCGAAGTGAGGTTAAATAGAATTATTGTGTTTGGTGAGAAAGTATAGTAAGATGTTGATAGTGATATGTTTGGATATGATTCATTTATATCGTGAGGTATGAGGTTTAGGATGGGTGGGTGAGATCGGATCATATAAGGATGTAGACATGGGGGTTAAGGGAGTTTGAACCCCAAAAAATTTGAAAGATCAAAATTTTTTTGACGTTTGAGTTTCTAAGTTTTAATTTAAGAATAATATAAAAAAAATAATCAAAACAAATTAAGATCGTATATTGAGAGAAATGAATAAAACATACGAGCAATAATATTCATGAAGATTTCTCTGACTCCGTAGAAATTAAATACACAAAAAGAGAAGATCTAACGGAGGTAATACTACAAATGTTAAAGGCCTTAAGAATAAAGTTATTTTCTGACTGGATAAGGACATGATGATGCAACAGCAATGAAGGGGATGTTTTAGTGGTGTTCAAGCTATGGTAAATGAAAATTTTCAACAGAGCTTTATGTTTATTACTTTGTTCACATTCCTTAAATTTGATTTTGGGACATGTATGCAAAGTACAACAATTTAGAAACTTTATTTGCCCAGTGGAAACAACTGTGCACTATTTTAGGTTGCCAAAGTTTAGAAAATAGAATAGTTAATAGAAAAGATGGAAAGAGTTTCCTAGAGATATATTTGACAAAACATACCCGAAGGTGCGACGAAATCAGGAGCGTGAAAAATTTCGATCAATTTTGATAATTTAGAGAAAATTATAAACTTGAAGTTTTGGAAAAGCTTAGGAAGGGTCAAGATAATCATCTCTTCAAGACTCTCATATCTTTTGAAATCTGTAATCACTATCGAATTATTATAAGCTTATTTATAGCATCAACTTTATTCTCCTTCACTTTTCTATTATGTACTACATTCCAATCAGCATCACTAGATATAGCAACTGCTCATGTTCATATTGAAAATGTAATGATTTCTTTGAAAATTTTCCGCCCACATATTAATCAATAATTTTCAAAGATGCAATAAAACATCTGAATTCTCGTAAATAAGAAATGAGAATGCTGCGTGTCAGAGTAAATCTGAAATCAAAAGCTATAAAGGAATACTTAAAAATCGCAATTGCAATATATTTTCTTAACAATTTTTCAAAAACGTTATAGAGCAGGTTCGTGAGCCACAGACCCATACATAGCAACCTTAGGTGACGCATCAATATCTATTAAAATATATTTTATTAGGTGACGCATCAATATCTATTAAAGTTTTTGAGAATTTTTTCAATAAATTTGATCTATATTGTCACAGTGTAGACCTAGAAACTCTTATCACTGAGTTTATTTTGTGGATAAAGAAAAAGAAAGAACAAGAAACTAAAAAACTAAAACTTTTCGCTAACAATTTTTGAAGTGTTGCGAATCTCAGCATCTATCTTAGTCAATAAGTACATCCCAGAAGATCTTTTTCTATTCTGAAAATGCTCAAGACCTACCTTCCAAATTCTACAATAGGAGAAAGGCTAACAAAACACATTTTATAAGTATTCATCGTAGCAACACAATAAAACGAAAGAAGTTGTTTAACCATTTTTCTGCTAAGAGAGCAAGAAAGAGAAATTTGTGAATTAAGGGCTTGTTTTGATTTTTACTATGGGATTATGTAAGCTATGCCCAAAACCAGAAGTAGTCATAATTTTCTTAATTTTCAGACAATTTGCACCAAATAAAAAGCAAACTGCAGCTTTTTCTGACCACATAAAACGTCGATTTTATATGTTTTTTTTTTTTTTTTTTTTTTTTTTTTTTTTTTTTTTTTTTTTTTTTTTTTTTTTTTTTTTTTTTTTTTTTTTTTTTTTAACGTTTCTTGATTCTTGTTCTACAATTGCTACAATTGTTTTCGAAATGACTCGAATCTTAAACTTTATGAAGCTGCCCCATCTTCTTATAGTTTACGTACACAAAAAAAAAATTGAAAAGTATTTTTTGGATATTTGAAACCAGATCCCACCAATTGTAGAATTCCGAACTCGACTAAAAATGCTTTTGAAAAAAAAAAATATTGAGATAATTTTTTTTTTTTCGGATCATCTAATCAACATGAAATTATCAAGGGTATCTGTAATTGGAGAGGTTATACATTTTTATTTAGATCAATTTTCTGTAAATGCAACAGTTTTGCCTCTGGACATGGAACAAATTTTTAAAAAAATCTTTTTGAAATTTTGTAAAAAAAATTTTTATGATAATACAAAAAATTGATCTATATAAAAAAGGTGTATCTTCCTCAACTATATACGCCCTGAAAATTTGATATTGATTGGATAAGTTGAAAAAAAATTATTGCTATAATTTATTATTATTATTATTATTATTATTATTATTATTATTATTATTATTATTATTATTATTATTATTATTATTATTATTATTATTATTATTATTATTATTATTATTATTATTATTATTATTATTATTATTATAATAATAATATTTTTCCTTTTTGGGTACTAGAATTATTAAAAGGTCACTCAAATTCTTCAAAAATAGTAGGTTCTGATCAGCATAACCCTATACTCCCATTCTCCTATACCTAATACCCCTCATACCCAAAACTTTATGCCCTATATCCTAACCAATGCAAATCTATAAAAAGAAATCTCATGAGATCAAAAGAATATGAGATTAGATGCGAAGAAGTCTTATCTCATCTGAGAAGTAATCTCATACCTTACCTTTTTAGCATGAGGAAAAATCTCATCTCAGCTTGAGCTGCTCCTGGTGGCGAAAATAAAAACTAAAAAGATTGAAATTAAGTTAAGAATTAGGTTAAAAACTTAGTAAAAACTTAGTTTTAATCGTCATTACCTAATTACCTTTTCATAGATAGTGTTAATGTCTATTAATTCTAGAAAAACAGTTGTTGGTACCTGTTAAATTTTAAATTCTAAACAAACTTCTGAAAAAGAAACTGAACATATATATATATATATATATATATATAAATATATATATTATATATATATAATATATATTATATAATTATACTATATATATTATATATATTATATTATAATATATATATATATATATATATATATATATGTAATTATATATATATATATATATATATATATATATTATATATATAAATATAATATATATAAATATATATATATATATATATATATATATATATATTATATATATATATATATATATTTATATATATATATATATATATATATATATATTATATATATATATATATATATATATATATATATATATATATATATAATATATATATATATAAAATAAATATATTTATACATATATATATATATATACTATATATATATTATATTATATAATATATATATATATATATATATATATTAATATATATATATATAATATATAATATTATTATATATATTTATATATATATATGTCATATATATATACTATATATATATATATATACACCTCTAATATATATATTATACTTTATATATATATATATATATATATATATATATATATATATATACTTACTTACTTCTGCCCCTGGCCCACCTTAATTGGAGGGCCACACTGCCTCCAGGAAGCCGGCTGCCGCCACTGGGCGGTTCCACAGGTCGAGAAGTGAGGATATAGAGAAATCGGCGCGGGGGGCGTCGAGAGCAGAGCACCCCAGAAGGAGGTGCTCTATTGTGTCATGGGAATTATAACATCTGGTGCAAGTGGGGGAGGTGACATTATCTAGTTTGAATCTATATTTATATTGCATGAGTTTTGGGTGGTGACCTGATCTGCTCCGGGCGAGGTCGATTTGGCCTCTTCTGGACAGCGTTTCTTCTCTAGGGGAAGGTTTTGGGGAGGGGGTGTTTAGTAAATTGTTATTTGGGCGGTTTTGAAGGTATGTGTTGGTTAGATGTGTGTGGATTAGTGATGCAGGTAACATCCATCGACCTATTGAAGAGGGGGAGGGGGGAATTATGTTGTAGTGGTTGTAAATAGAATTGAGCTGTGTGAAGAAGGGGGGGATTTTTAGTCTTTTGTTGGGGGGGGGGGGTTGGAGAGAATTTGGTGACAAGGGTGGGATGGATTACGGTTTTTTTGATAAAATTGAGTCCCCACCATCTCCAGGTGTGTAGAGATGGGGAGGATGGAAGTTTCGTCATGTAAATGTTGGATTGGGGTGGTTTTTGTGCAACCTGTGATAATTCTGAGAGCTGTGTTTTGGAAGATTTGTAATTTATTTGTTTGATTTTGAGAGTGCTGGGAACCATGCTGGAGAGGCATAGTTTAGATTTGTTCTAAGGAGTTGTTTATAAGTAGTGATGAGTGTGTTTTTTCTGTCGCTGAAGTTATGATGAGAAAGGGTTCGGAGGGTGTTTAGTTTTCGTTGGGTTGAGGAAGTAATTTGGTCGATGTGGGGGGAGAACGTCATGTGAGTGTCATAGGTAAGTCCCAATATTTTTGGTGTTTTGTTTAGTGGAAGGAGGTTATTGTTCAGGGTGATTATAGGATGGAGGGAGGATTGGTGACGGTCAGTAGTTAAAAGAGTAATGGAGGATTTAAGGGGGGATGCTGTCATTCTGTTGGAGGTTAACCAATTTTCTAATAAATGTAAATATTCCTGGGTATGTTGTGTGGCTATGTTTACGTCTGGGTGTTGGGAAATAAGACTGATGTCGTCTGCGTAAGTAATAAGTTTGGTGGATTGGTGGGTTGGGGTGGGTAGATCTGCTGTGAAAAAGTTGAACAAGAATGGAGAGAGAATGGCGCCTTGTGGGACGCCATTTTGTAATTTGATGGAATGAGAGAGGTTGTTTTTGTATGAAACCTTTGCGAAACGATTGGTGAGGAAATTGGAGAGCCATTTTTTGTCATTATTTACCAGGGGGGAGTGGAGGATTTTTTGAATAAGGATGTGTGTGGGGACAGTGTCGAATGCTTTGTTTATGTCTA
>JABUQX010004486.1:15000-40000 GCA_015478945.1 Trachelipus rathkii
ATTAATTTTTTTAATTAATTAAATATTTTTAAATATTTTATTTTTTAAAATAATTAATTTTATATTTAATTTTTTTTTTTTATAATATTTAATTATTTATAATTAATATATTTTTTTTTTTAATTTTATTTTATTATAAATAAATAAAAAAATTATTTTAATAAATTATTAATAAAAAATAATATTTATTTTTATACTTTAATTAAATATATAAATCAAAATTTAAATTTAATATTTTTTATATTTAAAATTATATTTTATTTTAATATAAATATTTATTTATATTATATATTTTTTTAAAGTATATATTTTTATAAATTTTTTAAATTATAATTTTTAAATTTAATTATAATATAAATTTATTATAGTTATTATTAATTGCTTTTAATAAAATTTAGATTATATGTACTTATTAATATAAAAATTATATTTTATTAATATAAAAATTTATTTTTATTTATATTTAAAAAATATAAAATAAAATTTAAAATATATTATAATAATTTAATTATAATTATAATAATTAAATAATAAAATTTTTTTTTAATAATTAATCTAAATTATTTTATTTCAAGTTTTTTTTTAATTTTTTTTTTAAATTATTTAATTTATTATATTATATATATTTTATATAATTTTTATTAAATTAATATATTTAGTTATTTATTAATTATTAATATTAGGCATACGCCTTATTAATTTAATTTGCTAATATATATATTTAATTTATTATTAAAATAATTATGATAATTATATATTATATATTAATAATGTATTTAATTAAATTAAAATATTATAATATTATGATAAATTTAAATATATATTAAATTATTAATTTAAAATAAATAATTTTTAAAACTTATTAATTTTTTAATGAATATTTTTATTTTATTAATTATTAATCAATAAATTCAACTATTTAATACAATTTTTCCCCCCCCATTTTGGGGCCTTGTTTTTTTTATTTTCAGGAGGGGCTAGTTTAAATGGGGGAAGGGGGGGGGAAAATTTTTGGGGGGTGGGGGAAAGGGGGGGGGGGCCAAAGGGATAAAAAAAAAAAACCCCAATTTTTGCGCCCCCAAAAAAAGGAAACAAAGAAAAAAAAAAAAAAAAAATTTAGGGTTTTTTTTTGAAAATTAAAATTGTAAGAAAAAAAAATTAGTTTTTGATTAAATTTTTATTATTTTTAAAATTTATTTAAATTAATTAAAATTTATTATTTTTTTAATATATTATTTAAATAAATTAATTAAAATTTTTATTTGGGTTTTCAAAACCAATTTCAAGTGTTTATTTTTAAATTTTAAATGATTATCTTGCCCGCAACAAATTTTGGGTTAAATTCCATATTTTATTTTTAAATTTTATTTATTCGATTTATTTTTTTTTTTTATTTTTTAATTTATTTTATTATGTTTAATTAAATAAATTTAAATTTTTAGTTATTTTTAATTTTAATTATTTGAATAATTTTTTAAAATGTAATAGGATTTTTAATTTGGAAGGGAATGTTTATTTTTTTTTTTTTCAATTTTTTGGCTTTGGTAGGGAAAATAAAAAAAAACGTTTTTTATTTTTTTAAAAACTTGGGAAACAATTTAATTCAACAAAATAGTTAGAATCAAAAAACTTTTAAAAGAAAAATTATTTTTTTTGCTTTTCAGACAATTTGATTTTTCTCTTTCAAAAAATTTTTTTTCTTTTCAACCCCCAAAAACCCCCGATATATTTACTATTAATTATATAAACACAAAAAACCAGGGAAAAAAGGCCCAAAAAAAAAAAAGGGGGTTCATTTTGGGATTTAAAAAAAAAAAAAAAATTAATAAAAAATTTTTCCTTTTTAACAATTGAAAAAATTTTTTAAAAATTACCTTTTAAAAAAAATTTAATTCAATATATATAATTACAAATTATTTATATTTATATAATATATTGAATTATATTAACTATTATTTTTATTAAATTTTTAATAATATTATATAAAATATTAATTATTAATAAATAATTTAATATTAATTAAATAAATATTTTATAATTTATTAATAATAAAAATAAATTTTTAATTTAATATAATTATTTATATTAAGTATGTAAATTAATTTTAAATTAATAAATAATAATAAAAATTTTAAAATAATTAAAATTTAATCTAATTATTATTATTTATAATTCTTATTAAATTATAATTTATTTTTTATTTTGTATAATTATATTTTACTATATATTGTTAATTTATTTAAATTATTCTTTTAATAATATATATAATTATAATAATTATATATTTTAATTATATTAAATTATTTTTATAAATTTTATAATCTCTTAAATATAATACTTATATTTTACATTTTTGTTTTTTATAATAAATTGTTTTATTTTAAATAATATTTTTTAATATTTATAATTTATTTTTATTTAAATTTATATTTTTTGATATTTTAAATTTAAAAAATTATATAAAATTATATTAATATAAATAATTTTATTTTATAAAATAAATATAAATAATTAAATAATTAAATTTATTAATAATATATTTCAATTCAAATAATTTAATTTATAAAATAATATAAATAATATATATTATATAATTAATTATTATATTTATATCTATATATATTTAATTTATATATTATTTAATATTATTTAATGAAAATATAAATATTTTTAATATTATTATTATATATATTTTAAATTTTTTAATATTTTATTAATATAAATTAATTAAAAATAATATTTTATAAATTTTTTATATTAAATTTTAATATTATTTAAAATTTAAAATAATATAATAATTAATATATAATTAAAATTTATATTTATTTAAATATTATATTTATTCTAACTTGATAATTTAAATTATTAATTTTTAAAATTTAATTTTATGTATTAATTTATATAGTTTATAAATTAATAAAAATAATAAAAATTAATTTATTAATTTATTATAATATTTATAATTATTTATAAATTATATAATAAATTATTTAAATATAAAAATAAATAAATTTAAATTAAATTATTAATTAATTTATTATAAAATATTTTATTAATTATTAATAAATTTTTTATTTTTTAAATAATAATTAAATAAGTTTTTAAAAATTAATTATTTTATATATATATTAAATTTTTATTAAAATTAATAAAAAATTATATATATTTTTAATATTATAATTTTAATTAATATTAATTATAATATTATAAGATTTTAATTTATTTTTAATATTTTTTTAAAATTTAAGTTTTGCATTTTTTTAAATCAAATTTTTTATAACATTTTTATTTAAAATTTATATATATTATATTTAAATATTTTTGTATGTAATTTAAAAAATAAATTAATTAAAGTTAATTTTGAAAAATTTAATTTATTTTTAAAATTTTTTTTTTATTATATTTTATATTTTAAATTTAAATATATATTAATTTTTATTTTTTATTATTAAATAATAATATACTATAAATTATTAATATAAGTAATATAAATAATATTTTATTAAATAAATAATTTTTAAAATATTATTAAATTTTATTAAATTTTTTTTTTTAAAAAAAAAAAAAAATTTAAAGGTTTGGATATTGAATGCTTTAAAAACCAAGAATTTTTTTTTTTTTTTTTTTTTTTTTTGTTTTTCTTTTCTGCTTGTAAAAAAAAAAAGTTGGTATTTTATTTTTTGCTATCTTTTCTTTTAGGTTTTTTTTTGAAGGGGGGATTGGGAAAACTATATTATGCTTTTTTTCTTTGTTTATTTTTTTTTTTTTCTTAAATTAGATTTTTAAGGATTTGAAACAAAAAACCTTTTATAAAAATTTTTTTTTTTAATTAATTTCTTTGTTTTTAAAAAGGGGTTTTTCCCCCAAACTTTAAAAAACATTTTAAATTTTTTTTTTTTTTTTTTTTTTTCATAGTTTTTTTTTTTAAATTTTTTCCTTTTAAAGGGGTTTAGGGGGGGGGGGGAAAAAAACATTTGAAATTTCTTGCCTTTAGTTTTTTTTTTCCTTAGGGGTTTTGGGGGGGGGGGGGGGAACCCATTTTTTTAAAAATTTTTTTTCTTTGGTTTTTTCTAAGTTTTTTCCTTTAAGGGTTTTTAAACCCCAAATTTTTTATTTATTGGGTTTTTTCTTTAAGTTTGGTTTTCCTTAGGAAACCTTTTTTCCCCTTTATTTTGTTTTTTTGGGAACCATTTTTTAAAATTTTTAAATTTTGGTTTCTTAGTTCCCCCCTAGGGGTTTTGCCATTTAAATTTTTGATTTTTTTTTTTCTAGGTTTGTGTTTTTCAATTTGTTTAGGTTTGACTTGTGTATGTTAATTTCTTTAGGTTTTCGTGTATTTTTTATTATGTTTGGGTTTAACAAAATAAAACAAATTTTTATTCCCCTTGGTTGTTTTTTTTTTATCTTTAAAAAAAGGGTGGGGTTTTCCCCTTTAGGTTTTTATGACAAATTTTTTAAAATTTTTCTTCGGGTTTTTAAAAGTTTTTTTTTTTCCTTTAGGTTTAATAACGCCACCATTTATTGGGGGTCCCCTTTTTTTTTTTCAGGGTTTTTTCTCCTAAAAAAGATTTTTTTTTGAAACATTTTTTTTTTTTTTTTTTTTTCCATCGTTTTTTATAAGTTTTTGGCTAGAGTTAATGAAATATTTAAAGAAATGTTTTTTTTCTTCTCTTTTTTTTCTTAGGGGTTTGGGTTTCTTTAGGTTTGGGGAAAAAAACAAATTATTTTTCCTGGGGTTTTATTTTTTTTTTAGGTTTTTTTTTTTTCCCTAAAAGGGAAAAAAACCCCATTTTAAAATTTTTTTTTTTTTTTTTCCTTGTTTTTCTTTAGTTAGTTGATTGTTTTGTTCTTTAGGGGTTTTTTTGGGGGACCAATTTTTTATTTTTTTTTTTTTTTCTTTGTTTTTTTCCTTGAAGGTTTTTTTTTTTTTTTTTCCCCTAGTGTTTGGGTAGAGAAAAACATTTTAAATTTTCTTTTGGTTTTTTTTTTAGGGGGTTTTTTTTTTTTCCCTTAGGGTTAAAAAAAACCCCAATTTTATTTTTTTCTTTTGGGCTTTTTTTTTTTTCTTTTTTTAAAGGTTTTGTTTCCTAAAGGTTTTTGGGAACAATTTTTTTAAAAATTGTTTTTTTTTTTTTTTTTCCTGGTTTTTTTTTTTTTTTCTAATTTTTTTTTTTCCCCTTTTTTTTTCGGGTAAAACCAAAATTAAAATTTCTTTCCTTGTTTTTCTTTTTTAAGGTTTGTTTTTTTCCCTAGGGCGGTTTTTTGGGGACATATTTTTTTATTTTTCTTTGGGGGGGGTTTTTTTTTAAAGTTTTTCCCTAAAAGGGGGGTAAAAAAAAAACCCATATTATTTTTTTTCTTTTTTTTAAAAAAGGTTTTTGTGTGAGGCCCCCCTTTTTTAGGGGGGGGGTTTTGGCAAAAACTTTAATTTTGTTTTTTTATTTTTCTTGTTTTTTTCCTTTTAGGTTTTTTGGGTTTTTTTCCCCCTAAAAGGTTGGAAGTTTTTAACTTTTCCAGTTTTTAATTTTTTAAAAGTTTTTTTTTTTTCCCTTAGGGGTTTAAAAAACAAAAATTTTTTATTTCTTTTTTGGTTTTTTTTAGGGTTTTTGTTTTTTTCCCTAAATATGGTTAAATAAACTATTTTTACATTTTTTTTTTTTTTTTTTTTTTTTTTTTTTTTTTTTTTTTTTTTTTTTTTTTTTTTTTTTTTTTTTTTTTTCTGTGTTTTTTTTTTCTTAGTTCCCCTTTTTTTTTTTTGAAAAAACCCCAATTTTTAAACCCCTTTTTGTTTTTTTTTCTTTAAAATGCAGCATTATTTTCTTCATAATCATTTTTCTTTAAACCATTTTTATGAATCTTTTAACATATGTTTTTTTTGTCGAGTTTTCTCACAGCAGGGTTAAAAAACATTTTTTAATTCCACTCTTTTGTTTCTTTAAAGGTATTTTTTTTTTCCATAGGTTTAAATATTTTTTTAAATTTTCTTTTTTCTTGGGTTTTTTTTTTTCTTTTAGTTTTTTCTCCAAAATTTGGGTTTTTTTTGGGGGGGGGAAAAAAAAAACAAATTTTTTTAATCTTTCTGTTTTTTTTCTTAGATTTTTTCCTTAAAGTTTTAAAACTAATTCTTAAAAATTTTTTTATTTTTTTTCTTGTTTTTGTTTTTGTATTTTTCTAGGGGGCTCGAGCCGACTTTCCTTTAGGGGGTCCAAAAACCATTTTTTTAAATTTTTTTTTTTTTTTCTTGTTTTTTTTTTTCTCAGGGTTGTTTTTTTTTTCCCCTTTTAGGGTTTTTAAAAAAAACATTTTACCTGGCTCTTAGGTTGGATGTTTTTTTCCCCCCCTTGGGGAAAAAGAAAACCAAAAAATTTTTTTTTTATTTTAATTTGTTTTCTTAAGCTTTTATCTTAAGGGGGGGGTTAAAAACCATTTTTTTAAATTTTTTTTTTCTTTGGGTTTTTCTTTAGTTTCCCTTGGGGGGTTTTTAAACCCCAATTTTAATTTTCTTTTGTTTCCTAGTTTGGGGTTTTTCTTAGGGTGGACCATTTTTTAATTTTTCCCCTTGGGGTTTTTTATTTTTTTCTAAGTTTTTTTTTTTTCCTGGTTTTTTAACAAAAATTTTTATTTCCGTTTGTTAATTTATTTGAGTTTTACCCCTTTCGTTAAAAAAAATTAATTTTTTTTTTAATCCGCCTTTTTTGTTTTTCTTTTAGTTTCCTATTTTTAACCATTTTAATTTTTTTTTTACAGATGGCAATAGCAATTTTATTCCTAAGGTTTTTTTAAAATTTATGAAATTTGTCTTTTTTTAATCAAGTTTATTATAATTTAAAATTTTTGTCTTTTTTTTTGGTTTTTTTTTTTCTCAGAGGTTTGTTGAAGTAAAGGGTTTTTTTTAAAGAATTTTTTTAATTCGTTTTTTTTTTGCCAACTTGTATTAACCGAGGCGTTACTCATTTTTCTCCAGTATAGTTTAAAATTTCTTTTTAAAAAAAAAAAAAAAAAAAAACCTTTCATAAAAAAAAAAAAAAAAAGTTTTTGCCCCCCCCCCCCACCAAACTCAAAAAAAAAATTAATTTTTTTACTAATAAAAATGATTTTTAACACTGATTTTCTTTATTTTAAAAAAAGGGCCAATATTTCCATAAAAAGTTTAAAAATTAAAAAGGGGGGGCGGGGGGGGGACCAATTTTTTTTTCCCCTGCGGGGGGGGGGGGGCGGGGGGGGCCTTTTTTGGGGGGTCGCGCTCTGAAAAAGGTTTTTTGGAGAAAAGGGGGGGGGGGGGGGGAAAAAAAAGGGGGCGGGGGCCTTTTTAACAGGTGTTTTTGGGGGGAAATTTAAAATTTATTTAAAGCCTTTCAAAAAAAACTTCCAAAAAAAACCAAAATTTTTTTTTTTTTCCCAAAAAAATCTTTTTTTCCCCCCTTTATTTTAAGGGGTTTTCAAAAAATTTTTTTTTCCTTTTTTTTTAAACTGCGACAATGGTTTTTTTTTCGAATTTTTTTTACGGTTCCCGGATTTTTCCAGTTGGCCCCCAACTGTTTCCACCCACTATTTAAAAACCAAAAATTTTTTTTTTCCCGGCCTTTTAAAAAAAAAAAACCCCCGGGGGGGGGGGAAACCCTAATCCCCCATTTTCCCCCCAATTTTTCCTTTTTCCCCAAACCCATGGGGGGGGGGGGGAACCCAAAAAAAAAAACCCATCCTTTTAAAAAAATTTTTACCCTTTAAAAGAACCTGTCTTTTTCCATTCTCATTTTTTCCCATTTTACTTTTCAAAAACAAATTTTTTTTTTCCCCTTTTTTTTTTCCCAAACCAAAAAAACCCCAACAAAAAAAAAAAAAAAAAAAAACAAAACCCCCCTTTCCTCTTAATTACCCGCCTTTTTTTCAATTTCCCTTTTTCAAAATTTTTTTTTTTTTTTTTTTTCAAAATTTTTTCATCCTCCCCCCACCAACCCCCCCAAAAAACGGCGGCCCCCAAAAAAAAAAGGATTTTTTTACCCCCATTCTTGGGAAAAAAAATAAAAAACAAAAAGAAAATAAACCGAAATTCTTTAAAATTTTTTAATTATTTTTTTTTTACAAATAAAGAACTACTGAGAATTGGGGCTTTTAAAATAAGGGGGGGGCGGGGAAAAAAAAAAAAAAGGGTTTTTTTTTCCCACTTAAAAAAAAAAAACCCACCCCAATTTAACAACTGTATGAGGAAACCCAATTCAAACCCACCGTTCCCCGGCGCCCACCTCTACCCGGGAAGGAAGTTAAAAAAATAATTTTAGGTTTTTCAAAGGTCCAGGCAAAAAAAAAAGGGGGGGGGGGGGGGGGGGCCAAAATTTTCATTTTTGGGGGGCTTTTTTTTGGCTCCGGGAATTTTCGGTTTATTTATTTTTTTATTATTTATTATTTTCAATTAATTTGTTTAATAAAAATTTTTATTTTCTAATTTTTATTTATTATTTTATTTAATCAATTTTAAATTCGTTTTTCTTAAAAGATACGTTAAAAAAAAAAAAATGGATAAAAAATTTTGCTTTGGTATTATCTCATTATTTAAAAAAAAAAAATTTTTTAGTTTTTTAAACTTTTTGAAAAGGGGGGGGGGAAAAAAAAATTATTGGTCAAGATTTCCCCCCCCAAAACCCCCCCCAAAAAAACCTTTTTTTTTTGGGTGGAAATTTTTTTTTGGGGAAAAAAATTTTTTTGGGGTAAAATTTTTTTTTTTTTTAATAAAAAAAAATTACAATCATTTTTATTTTTATAAATTTTATTATAATTTTTTTATTAATTTTTTATAATTGAATTAAAATTTTATTTTTTTTTATTTAAATTTAAAGATTTTTTTTTCGGCATTTCACTATGATAAAAAAAATTGGGCTTTTTTTCTTTTTTCTTAGGGGGGAAAAAAAAACCCCCCCAAAAAAAAAGGCCTCTAAAAAAAAAATTTTTTTTTTTTTAATTTTTTGGTATTTAAATTTTTAAATTTGTGGCGCCCGAGTTTTTTGTTTTTTTGTGGGATGGAAAGGGGGAAAAAAAAAATCTTTTAAAAAAAACAATTTTTTTATTTGACCAATTTTTATAATTGAATCCTAAGGTTTTTTTTTTTTTTAATTGAAAAAGAAAAACAATAAAATCGCTTTTTCTTTTTTTTTAAAAAAAATTTGTAATTTTTTGCAATATTTTCAAAAATATTTCCACTTTTTTTATTTTTTTTCAATTAAAGGAATTTTTTAAAACCAAAAAGGGGGAGGTTGTATGTATATATTGTGGGATTTTTTTTTTTGAAAGAGGTTTTTTAAAATTTGAAAAAATTAAATAAAAATTTTGTTAAAAAACAGGGGGGAAGTTGTTTTAAATTTTGCGATTTTTAATTTTTCTTTTTTCCCCTTTAAAAAACCTGGTTTTTTTGATTTTGGGAACCCCCTGTCGTTTGGTTTTTTTGTTCTTATTTGCGTTAAATATAAATTTAATTTTTTTTTTTATTATAATTTAATTAGTTAGTAGTTTAAAAGTTTAAAATAGGGTTTTTATTAAATTTTTAAGGGATTGTTTAAAAGATTTATAAATTTTTTATTTTAATTTTTAATAATAATTTTTATTAATTTATTTTATTTTATATTCATTTATTTTATTTATTTTTTTTTTTTCCCCAAAAAAAGCTATACCATTTCTTTAAAAAAAATTCCCCCCAAATTTTCTCTTCTTTTTTTTTCCCCCCCCCTCGGGGCTTTCTTTAAAACCCAGGGGAGAAAACCTTGGGGGGGGTTTTTTTTCTTTTTTTTTGTTTGGGTTAGCCAAAAAATTTAAAATTAAACCAAAAAAACCCGGGGGGAAAAAAGAAGGGGGGGGGGGATTTAAAATTTTTAAAAGTTTTTGAAGGGGGAAAATTTTTTTTTAAACCGGGGTTTCCAAAACCCCCTTTAAGGTTTTTTTTCGGGGGCAAAAAGGGGGAAGGGGGCCCCCCCCCCCCCCCCCAACCCCCCTTTTTCCCCCCCCCCCCCATAATTCCACCCGGGAGATCGAAAGAATTCTTAACGTTGCGAAGGGGGAAAAAAACCGGGGTCCCCGCAGTTTTCAAAAAAAAAAAAAAATTTTTTTTATTCCCCCCAACCCCCCCCTTTTAAAGGGGATTTTTTTTTTTTTCTTCATTTTTTCACCCAGGGGCGCGGGATTTAAAAAGGGGAAAAAACCCCTGGGTTTTTTAATAAAACCAGGATGTTTTGGGCAATTTTTTTTTTTATCTTTTTTGGGGGGGAAAATGGTTTTTGGGGTTTTTAAAAAAAAAATTTTTCCCCCCCCTGGGGGGCCCAGCGCCCCCGGCCCCCTTTTTTCAACAATAAAAAAAGGAAAACCCCACCCAGTCCCTTTTTGTTTTTTTTTTCCCCCCCAACTTTTTTTTCCCTTTAATTATTTTTTGTGTAAATCTAAATTTTTTTCCTTTTTCCAACACCTGGGAAAAATTTCAAAAAAAACTTTTTTCCCATTTTTCCCTTTGCCCCTTTTTTTTTTTCCAAAAAAGGGGGGGGGGAAACCCCCCCCAACTCTATTTTGCGGGCCTGGGGACTTCCCAATCTTTAACTTTTTGTTTTTGGCGGGGGGGTCCCCCCCCCGGGGGGGCCCCCCAAAGGGGGGGGGGCCCCCAGTTTTTTTTTCTCTTCCCAAAATATATATTCTTTCTTACCCCGGGGGGGTGCCCCTCTTTTTTTTACAAAAAGGGGTCCACCCTAAAAAAAAAAAAACCCCCCAAAAAGCTCCTTTTTCCTCGGAAAAAAAAAAAACCTTTTTTTTTGCCAATTTTTCCCTTTGCTTTTTTTTCCAAAAAATGAACCCCCCCAAAAACCCCCCCAACCCTTAAAAAAAAATTAACCCATTAAAAAAAACCCAATTTTAAACTTTTTTTTCTAGTTGACTTTGTTCGTACCATTGTACAAATCTAAGCTCTGAAAACTCTTATTTCTTAATTGTATCATGTCATCTTTCTCAATTTATTTTATTAAAAATTTTTTTTTTTTTTCTCCCAACCAAACCTTTCCCCCCCCCCCCCCACAAACCGGGGCCCCCCTAAGGGGATTTTTTGGGGTTCCATTGGTTTGAAATTAATTTTATTTATTATTATTATTTTAAATTATTGTTATATTTATTTATTTATTTTATTGGGAATTATTTTCAAAAACTTTGTCCCGATTTAAAAAAAGAAAATTAAAAAAAAAAAAAAAAAAAAACCTAGTTCTATACAAGACAATTTTTTTTTAAAAAAAAATTAAAATAAATTTAATTTAGGAAAAAAAAGGAAGGGTTTTTTTTTTTTTTTTTTTTTTTCCCCATTTTTTTTTTCCCTTAATTAAATTTATTTTATTTTTGGGTTTTATTTTTTTCCCTTCCCCAAAGGGTAAAAAGTTTTAAAAAAAATAATTTCCCATTAATTTTTTTTTCCTTTTTTTTTTTGCCCAAAAAATTTTTGCCTTCCTTTAAAAAAAAAAAAAAAAAAAAAAAACCCCCCCAATTTTTTTTTTTTTTTTTAATTTCATATTTTGGGGCTTTTTTTTTTTTTTTTTTTTTCAGGGGGAGCGGGGGGAAGAAAAAAGGGGAAAAACCAAATTGGAAAAAAAAAAAAAAAAAATGTTTTATTAAAATTTTTTAGGGTATTGATTTTCCCCCAAAAACCTTGGGGGGGAAAACAAATTTTCCAAAAACCAATATTTTTTAGGAAAAAATTTTGGGAAGGCAAGCAAAAAGGGTTAAAAGTGCTTATTTTTGGCCGTTTTTTTCTTTTGGGGTTTCAATTTTTTGTTTTTCCGTTTTTTTTTCTCCAAATTACCCCCAAAAAAAAAAAGGGAGGGTTTTTTTTTTTTTTAAAAAAAACCAAAGGGTAAACCGCGATAAATTTTCCCAAAAAAAAGGCAAAAAAAAAAAAAAAAATTTTTTCTAAAAAATTTCCTTTTTTATTAAGGGAAAAAAAAAGAAAATTTCGGGGTGGGGGGGGGAAAAAAAATAGGGGGGGGGGGGGGCCCGGAGGGGCCTTTTTTTCTTTTTTTGTAAAAAATTTGGTTTTTGGAAATTTTTTTTTTTTTTGGAGGGCGGAAAAAAATTTTAACCATTTACCCCCCCCCCCAAATTTTATTTTTTTTTTTTTTTTTTTTTTTTAAACCCAAGTGCATTTTCAAAATTAGAAATGAAAAAAAAAACTTTTGCAAGGGGGATTTTTTTTAAAAATGTTTTTTTTTAAAAAATAATTGTTAAAAAAAATAAGTTTAGTTTTTATGTTTGGCATTTATAAAGATCTTTTTTTAGCTGCAAATAATGTTTTTAAAAAAAAAAAAAAACTAGTTTTTTCCTATGTTATTTCAGAATATTCTTTTTTATAAGTTTAAGGGGTTATTTTTTTTTTTTCCACAAATTTGAAATTTAAAAAAAAACAAAAAACTATTTTCCTGCCCCAAAAAATTAAAAAAAAGAAAATTTTTAATATTTTCTTTTTGATTAACTTTTTTTTTTTTTCATACCCAAAAGGGGGGGAGCTAGTTTTTAAAAAGGCCCCCCACTGGTCCCCCTTTTTTTTAATTTTTATTTTTTATTTCTGGGTTCAAGTAATATTTTTTCATTTATTTGTTAAATTTTTTTTTTACTTCATTTTCAAAAAAAAAATAATTAAAAATTGGGGTTTGTGTATGTAATTTCGGGGGTTCAAAATATGAAGACTGGGGAATATTTTTTTTGGGGGCGGGGGGCCTTTTTTTGGGTTTTTTTTTTTATTCTTATTTAAAATTTTAAATTAAATTAAAATTTTTTTTTCCCTAAATGGTTTTTTTTTTTTTTTTTCCTAATTTCTATTTGTTTTTTTTGGGCGCCTTTTAACACGTTTCACAACTTTGAAAAAAGCTTTAAAAAAATTTTATTTTCCCCCCCACCAATGTTTTTTTTCCCGATTAATTTTTAAGGTTTTAATATTTTTAAATTTTAATTTTTTTTTAATTTCTAAAAAAGTTTTGATTTTTTTTTGGGCAGGGGGGGGGGAAAAAAAAAAAAAAACTTGTTTTTTTTTGGGAAAAAAATATGCGAAAGTTTTGTTAATTTTGGTTGAAAGGGGAAAAAAAAAAAAAAAAAAAACCCCCCCCCGGGGGGGGGCCCCCCCCAAAAAAAATGCTACACAAATTTTGGCGTTAATTTTAAAAATTTTACTTAATTTCGTGTGTTTGGGAAGGAAAAAATAACTGCGGTGGCGGGAGCAATAAAAAATTAACGAAAAATATGACAATCGTAGAGGTTGCGATTTCGATGTCCAGATAAATTGTTCATCTGTTATGTAGAATTTTCCCTTAGAAAGTTGTTTCCGAAAAAATTCCGAAGAGCTGAAATTTTCATTTTAAAATCTATTAGGAAATGAAGGTATAATTTTTTCACACTTTAAAAGTTTTACAATAATTTTTTTCACACTTTAAAAGTTTTACAATTTTAAAAGATTTTCAAAAATTTAAATAATAAAAATTGTGTGGTGCAGAAAATTACTCTTTTATCGTTTTTGAAACTTTATAGTTCTGTAGGTGTTTCTTAAAATTAAAATTGTAGTCGTACATTTTAAAATCTGTTTAGAAGACCTTGGTTTTCGATGCGAATTTCTAGGCCTACTCATAGAAGATTGATTTTTCAGGAGCAACTACCAGTAGTGGACTCCCTGAACTGTTAACTTCTATCCTTTTTTGAAGTTCTGCATGTTTAGAACTAATGGATCGCTCTCTAGTCTCTAGTTTACAAAACTTGTTCTATGATTGATAAATATGTTCATCTGCTCTTTAACTTGTATCTTTCTCAACAGCCTAAATCGTGGCCTCATTGTGACTAACTAAGTTTTCGAATCCATATTTTACAGAAAGACTTGGTAACATTTTTAAAATTGCAATCTTGATTCAAACCCTTACTACGACTTATGTAAGAAACTTTCGACTTTACACCTTTCTTTTCTCTCTTGTCATTGGGTAATGATTCCTAATTATTTTCTGCTAGGCATAGGCACGACATTTTGGAAGTTTTCAATAATGTCGGTCTCAAAGATCCCATTTTTTTTCATTAGGTTTTATGCTCTTCCCCGTAACAATATCTCTTATTTACCTGGTTGTTCTGTTGCAGTTGACGAACGATTCATTCTTTAAATTCGTCAACAATGGTCGTCTTCATTGTCTTATTCTTTCTCGAACTCTTTCTTTCTTTTGTTTTATTGATAAACTTATGCTAATCATCGTCATCTATCAACAATTATTGTAGTGATTTCGCCATGTATTTCCCATTCCGTTTTTAAAAACACCGATAGCCTAGGTCCAATAGTAAATTATAGAGAAGCTGACTTGAAGCAACTGACCTTTCTCTCTTAGCTAGAACCAAATTAAGAAAAAGGAAACATTTGTTTTCAGTGCTACAAAAACTCCATTCCTTTCCGCATCTAATTTACTAGTCGTAATGATCATATATATATATATATATATATATATATATATATATATATATATATAATAATAATATGTGTATATATATATATATATATATATATATATATATATATATATATATATATATATATATATATATATATATATATATATATATATATATATATATATATATATATGATATATATATATATATAGCGTGGGAAAGGTTTGAACAAAGACTTGCAGTTGAATTTGTATTTAATCAAAAACACGGACCCCAGTAACCATGGCATAAAGAAGTAATTCACATGCTTTAATAAGCTTCAGATAACATAAAATAATAAAATATTCATAATTCTTCTGAGCAATTAGAAAGCGTCGATGTCGTGCGAAAATGGCGGCAAGATAAGATGAGAACGCTACTCAAAAATATTGAAAGATTTGCTATTGCCATAGTGAGAAAATAGAGTTCGTTAATAAACTCCGCTATTGCATTTGCGTGCTATGTTGGTAAGATTGACCTGACCTCAATTACCACAATATATATATATATATATATATATATATATATATATATATATATATATATATATATATATATATATATATATATATATATATATATATATATATATATATATATATATATATATATATATATATAAATATTACTTTCGAATCAGTGTACATGACCCACACGGCTTACAAAGAAGATGCCACACGGGCTGAAACAATCCAGCACCATGGGAGGACCCTCGCACATATATGTTCAAATGTCAAAGGAAGATTTGAATGGCAAATGAATATTCAGTCAATCAAAAATAAATAAAAACTCTGTATCCTTGGATTATAAATAGTCCTAATATTACATAACAAAATCAAATGTTATAAAGAATATTCACTTCTTGAAGATACAAGAAAATGAGTTACTGCTAAAGTGGGAAGATTCCGATAAGATATGGAATAATCTTTCAGAAGGTGTTATGGACCGTAAAGTAGGATAATGACGACGGCGAATAGGGCCCAGCTGGGAACAATCAAGAGGAAGACCACTCACCAATGTTCGGCTTTATATTTCTGAGTTTCGCCCCCGCGGATCACTCGTCCAGCACTCTTGCCAACAAGATCGAAAGCCTTGTCGGAGAGCAGGATAATAATCGGTTGATGGGAGGCAGCCTTGTTAAATGGCATCTGGGAGGTACCTGGAACAACTCCGAAAAGAGGAGGCGGCCATTTTGGGCGTTTCTGGTGCAGTTACTACATGGGAGGGGCCCAACATAAAATAATTTGCTTCTTACGGGAGTGGATCAGCCGAAGAAAATGTTGTACAGCGGATACCATTGCGTTTTTAGAGTAGGGGGTTTTAAGCGCTTGTAGCTCTCTGAGTGAATCTGAATAAATGACATAAGAGTGATCTTGGTTAAGGATTAGAATTCGAAAAAAGGGCAATCATTATAGCCATTAATTCTGCCGTGTTAATTGAAGTATAAGGGGGGAGGGTATGGGAGAGGTTAAAGTCAGGAAAACACGGAAGTAAATCCACCGTGAACTGCGGAATGAGAGAGGAATGATGCTTTTAACAAGGCAGCTGGGTGGCTAGATTTGGAGAGAGAGGTCAGAGACAAACAAATGATGGGAGCGGGGAATAGTCAAGGTGTGTACCCTTCGTCGTAAGAGAAAGGCAGCACCTTTTGCAAAGAGATGTTAGGGAAATTAAGGATGTTATGAACTGTGTTTGCAAATGGCCAGTAATTAGGATTCTAGTATCTCCTGCAGAATCGGTGTCAGAGCAGACGGTTTTGGGGTTTGAAAACGAAGATAATTTGTACACATGATGTATTCTCTTCGAAGAGAGAGTGGTATCACATTGGATTCAACTTCAAGGCTCACCCGGGGGGACGATCGGAAGGCTCCAGTTGAGATACGGATCGCCTCGTTTTTGGATGGGATCTAACAGTGTAGTAGTGTTGTGGAAGCCTGACCATATACTACACAGCCATAGTCAGTTTCGATCGGATTGAGGGCTATGTAAGAGACGTAAGACTTGCGATCGGCACCCAAGATTTTGAGGTGAGATGACGTAACAGGTCAAGCACACGATGACAAGTTGTTTTCAGCAGTTTAATATGCGGTGTATATGTTAAGTGGTCATCTAGAATGAGTCCTAGAAATTTGACTTGTGAAATTACCGGAATGGGCGAACAATATAAGGTTAGGTTCGCTGGAAGAAGGTGGCAGGTTCTTCGATTCCCTTTTTTTCTTAAAAAGCACTGCTGAGGTTTTGGTGGGAGAAAATGGAAGCCATGGGAGTTACCCCATTGTGAAATATTCTCAATAGCTAGTTAAAGTTGCCGTTCGAGAAAAGGCAACCTGACACCGGCTATATATAACGCAAGGTCATCAACATAAAGAGAAAAGTTGACCGTAGCTGGGATAGAAGTAACGATGTCATTAAATCCCAAGATCAAATAGTAATACTTAGAACACTACCTTGCGGAACACCTTCATCCAGAGTAAAGTGGCGTGACAGAATAGAAGAGCACCGAACCTGGATGGATCTATTTGACAGAAGGCATTTAATGAAAAGAGGGAGTTGTCCACGGAAACCGAGCGAATGGAGTTTAAGGAGAATCCCAGTTCTCCACGTTGTGTCATAAGCTTTTCAAGGTCAAAGAAGACACCAAGAACCATCCACCAGTTGAGAAGGCTTCCCGGATGTTATGGTCTAGTTTTAACAAGGGGTCCGCGGTTGAACGATTTTTGCGGAAACCAAACTGGAAGTTTGAAAAAGCCTGGCGACTCTCAGAGAGAAAGCGGCCTGAAACCATTTTCTCCATTAATTTACAGGTATGGCAGGTCAGCAGAATTGGTCTTGGTTGTCCGCCAACCCGGATTCTTCAGGTTTGGGGATAGAATTAGAAAAGCTGTAGTCCAAATAGATGGGAAAGAAGATTCGATTTAGATTCCGTTATACAGATCCAGCAAAAACGTTGATGCCGAGGGATGGATATAACGGAGCATGATATACGAAATCATGTCTGGACCAAGAAACCGTCTTTGCTATTCGCCAGTGCAGTTTGATACTCTGCAAGTGTAAAGACGGTTATAGGTATGATCTTCCCCTTTCAGCTGTTGAAAAGTCTGGCAGTGCAGTGTTAGTTCTCAATTTTTGAAAGGCTTCAGGATAGCGGAAAGAACTTGAGTGGCTAGCAAAACTATAACCAAATGCATCTGCAACAGCAGCAGGAGCGGAGATCGTGTCAGTTATATCAGGCCCATAATGGAGGACTGTGGGTGAGTTGTTGGAGAGACGAGACATTTTCTGTGTAACTTTCCACACTAAAGGAAGGAGAGTTGTGAAGTTAACAGTCAAAATGTAAGTTCAAAAAAATTGTTTACGTGTTTGTCGATTAATTCGCCGAGATCTTGCCGCAGCTGCTTTAAAAATAATCATGTTTGGGGTGGTACGGGTCCTTTTGTATTGCCTGTAGAGTTTCTTCTTCTCTCGGTTAGCTTGTGCACTCTTGGGACCACCAAGGGGTTGCCGACCGCCTGCCTGCGGAAGATTGCGGAATGCAAGCTTCCGCTGCTGAGATGACAACATGCTGGAAAGAGCGAAAGGCATCATCTACTGTCCGAAATCGGTTATTGAAGGAAAGTGGGATAGCTGTGGCTTGATGAAAAGGAGCCCACTCTGCTCGGTCATAACGCCAGCTGGAGTTGGATTTTAACATTGGGCTCGGTACAAGCTCATTTAAAGCTATTGGGTAATGGTCACTGCCATATAAATAATCAAAGCAGGACCAGGTAAAGCGATCCATAATGGAATGGGAGCAAAGGAAATATCAATACAGGAAGAAGTGTATGTATCTAAGCGTTCATATGTAGGAGTCCTGTGTTAAGGCATCCAGGGAAAGGGAGTTAGAAGATCTACAAAAAGATATTGGACTTAGACAGTAGAGTCACCCCATACGGGGTTGCGCAGGTTGAAGTCTCCTAGTATAACAACTGGGGAGCTGCTGCTTAAAAAAGATCAGCTAAGTCAACCTTAGTAATTCACTACTCGGAGCCAAGTAGATTGAGCAGATAGTAAGGTCGGTGAACAAATGAATTCGTGCTGCCACTGCATGAAGTTTAGTTTGAAGAGGGACTGGAGAATAGGGGACAGATTTATGAATGAGTATTCTTGCACCTCCCCTATCATTGTCACCTCTTTCTATAGAGGTTAGCGGCGATTTATATTCCGACGGTTGGAAGAAGTCGCGATGACATAGTCGAAGTTCCTGCAAACATATGCACTTTGGTGTACATATGTTTATTAGTTGAACAAGTTCTTCAAAATTAGAATAGTAGCCACGACAATTCCATTGAAGGAAAGTGGCCATGCTGTGTTGTTATAAATGTTATGATGATGGTCTTTTTGAGACAATTGTCTCTATGTGACTAGGGGTAGTATTGGAGGTAGATTCAGATGAAGAGGAAAGGCTGAGACGTGGATCTCGACGAGGAGGAGCAACAAATCCTGGTGGTAAAGAATAGTCATACAACAGAGATTTGGGTTGTACGACCGCTTTTGGAAAGGAGTTTTCAGTAGTATTTGGTGGAGGGGCTTCGCCATGAATGCGAGATAAGTTGAGTTCAACCGAGTCCATATTGTTGTGTGGGTTTGGTTGGTCATTGGAAGAGCAACCAAAATGCTCATGTTTATTAATGGGAGCGGAATCAGTATCTGCCAAGCAAGCAGATTCAGAAAAGTGTAAGGGATATGGAGTTGTTTCCATGGAAATGGGGAAGGAAGGTGTCACCGGAAAGGTGTCATCTTTTTGAAAAGGTGTTGGGGTTGCGATAATGGGTTCCGATATAGGATTCGTTGGATTGACAAGGTTTGATACTGGAGATTTTGCCAGTAATTCATCGTGAGAGTGATTTTGGGAGATTGGACGATTTGAGTTAAGAATGGGGACCTCTGGGTCTCCTTTCATGCCTTCAACAGATCCAGAGCGTTCGCAGCGTTTACGTTGGATAGTTTTCCATTCGTCTTTCTCGGAAGCACAAAAAGTATTACAAAGAGAGTAGGTCATCACGTCGAGCTCCATTTGGGAGCTGTTGTCCATTTCATCTGCTAAGGTATAGAATCCCTTAGGGAGGGCTGAGATAGGAAATTCGGAAAAAGAATTATAGGAAGATTCAGAAGAGCTAGAATTATCTTGCAAACTATTAGAGGGTTGATTGGTGGGTTGTCTGATAGCTGTGATTTTTTGGGTACAATCTATTAAAGTCGTTGCTTTTGTCTCTTGAATAGACTTATGGCGAGGTCTCTTCTGAGTTACATTTTTTACGTCTGGGGTTGCTGTGTTTTTGTTTAGAAATTCGGATGCTTTGTATTTTAACGAATAATCTTTAGCTTGGCGATTATTCTTTTCTTTGTGTTTGGGAACATCTTTTTCAGGAATTTGAGTAATAGTGGGAGGCGAATTAAGGGACAAAGAAACAGTCCTCTTGCATAAGTTTGGAGAACCCATTGGGTAGGCAAAGGACAGTGTGTCTTGAAAAGAAGTTTTTTCCAAGTTTTGTGTTGGATGAACCAACTCAGTTTCATTGCTGATTTGTTGAAAAGGTTAGTACTCGGGATAGGGTTGTTAATTACTTTTCAGACGAGAGATTGGGTCAAGGGCTGCTTTTGTTCAACTTGAGGAGTCGGTGGCGTGGGCAATACAGGCAGACAGGATACAGTAGCTGCCTGAGTTTCGCTGGGATTTGGGAGAGGAATTCTGCTAGGATGGGGTTGTGTAGGTGGGTCAGCACGCGGAGGCGTGAGGGCAGCTGTGATTGTGGCGTAAGTTCGCCTTGGTCTTGTAGGATATTTTTCATCAAGCTAGCGTATGGCATCTCTCCTGCTCAATTTATGTATGGTGCATAATTCCAAAACCTCCTGTTCAGACAGGTAAGACGGGCATTTGAAGGAAGAAGCAAAGAAGCACTGTGGGGTCCTCCACAGTTTCTACAGTTAGGGATATTTTCACAGGGAGTGTGAAATAATTCTCCGCAGACTGGGCATATTTCATCTGGTCCCCTACAGTATTTTCGGGAATGACCAAACCGTTGACATTTAAAGCAACGTCTGGGTCGAGGGATAAACGTGCGAACACTGTGACTTGTGAACCCTATTTTTACCTTTGTAGGTGGATGAGGGGTATTAAAGGTCGGCAGTAAACGAGGATTTGGGTTGTCAGGAGTGTCCCGACGAGGGGGAAATCTATAAACGTTTGCAACGGAAAATCTTTTCTGTT
This sequence comes from Trachelipus rathkii, assembly GCA_015478945.1. Taxonomy (NCBI): domain Eukaryota; kingdom Metazoa; phylum Arthropoda; class Malacostraca; order Isopoda; family Trachelipodidae; genus Trachelipus; species Trachelipus rathkii. The sequence continues at coordinate 35,711 of JABUQX010004486.1, forward strand.
GGAGATTTCTCATAATGAGAAGCTGTGTCTTCGTTTTTCTGTTCATAACAATAAATAATGCCTTTAGATGTGATTCTTATTTCATCAGGAGTGGAAATAAGAGGAATATTTAAGAAAGACGTCAAGGACGACCAAAATATATCTTTGTTTCCGGTTAGCAGTTTGAACGAGAAAGGACCCATTTCTCATTAATGTGACTGGAGGGTCTTCAACTCCCAAAGCTTCTTCAAGTGCATCGCTGAGAATAATGGTTCTATGCTCAGTAAGAGCTTTGGAGGTAGTGGATCGCAATATGTAATACATCGGGAATGATGTATCTGCTGGCATTCCTGGAGGGGGTGCAGCATCATTTGGAGTGAACAAATGAGAACGACAATGGCGGGGGGCACCTCTGCGGGATTGCCCCAATCATTTGTGTACCTGGGATGCAGAGGGTGTGCCAAGCGACTGATCGCCGGAGACAGGCAGAGGCCTTCCAAGTGAAGTGGAGGGAGTCACGGCATCAATGTTCGAAGTACAATTCAGAGGAGTAAGTCCATTTATCGGTCCGGGTTCGGGAATCTTTAAATCCATCAGGCTCCGAGGCTTCGTAAGGTTATCCATGTGTATATTATATTAAAGGGGTCCCCCCTCATGGGTGTCGAACCCTATGAGGTTTGTGCCCGGAGGACCGCGCTAAGCTGCGGGGAGTCTCTTATTATAGATGTTCCAGAGGGGTCAGGGAAAAAGACCCAAACCTGGTGCTAGGTCGTGTGTACCAAATCACGAACAGGTGATGCGGCTCACACCCCTTCAGCACAGATGACGCCAGGTGCCCCTTCCATAAGGAAGGGTGTCTTTGGCGTTCATCTACCTCTGGGGAAAAAGTCGCCTTTCGCTGCTCAACAGTATCCCAGAGAGCCCACCCACCAACTACAAGGTAGGCGACATCGGGTTGGGTATATATATATATATATATATATATATATATATATATATATATATATATATATAATATATATATATATATATATATATATATATAAATATATATAGAATATATATATATATATATATATATATATATATATATATATATATATATATAAAACATAATAATAATAATATAAAAGCGATCTATATTCATTTCTATGTCTATATATATAATAACTATATATATATATATAAGATATATATATATATATATATATATATAAAGATACATGTTTCTATTTATTTATAGGTATATCTATTAATATATATGTATATATATGTATAATAATAATAATAACTTATATATATATATATATATATGCTATATATATATATATATATATATATATATATATATATATATATATATATATATATATATATATATATATATATATATATATATATATATATATATATATATATATATATATATATATATATATATATATATATATATATATATATATATATATAACTGTATATATATATATAAGTTCTTAACATTCTTGGACCTTCCATTTCTTGTGATCTTTCTTGGAATTTCTCTATCTAAACCAGTTTCTTAAGATTGCAGATACTGACGATACTTCAGATTTTATTTTGCTACCCTAAATGCTCGCTCTGTGTAGAAGGGGGCCGTCTATTCTTTCCTGGAGTACCAAACATGTATATGGGGTGAATCCACCCATATAGTTCCTCTGGAAATGGTTGACTCTAGAATTTGTTGTATAAAACTCAATCCTTTCTGACTTACCTTCCCAATTTTTTTTTCTTTTCCAACGAGTTGTTCCATCATTTTCTTTATTCTATCGGCATTAAAATGGTTATACTATTAACATTAAATGGATCCAAATCTTGTAAACTGAGTCACACCCTCTTCCTTTAAGAACTCTACTTTTATTTCTTCTCACTCTCTTCCTTCCTCTTTCCTTTTCTCTGACACCAGATTAAAATAGTATATCATAAACGTAGTGTTTATTCAAAAATGTTTGTAGATCACTGATATGAGTTAAGGAGCCAACATTTTAAGTGCAATATATATATATATATATATATATATATATATATATATATATATATATATATATATATATATATATATATATATATATATACTTTATATATATATTTTCTTTATATATTTTTTTATGTCTTTTTTCTTTATATATATATATATATATATATATATACATAAGAGACACATATATATATATATATATATATATATATATATATATATATAATCAAAGGTGGGCATTAACGCGTTAAAGCGTTAATCCGTTAATTAACTCGTTAAATTTTTCGTTAACTTTTAACGCTTTCGTTAATTTCGAAAAGAAGTAACGGACTATTAACGAGTTAAAATTTTCCCCCTACATCCGTTAACCGTTAACTTAATTTACGAGTTTATAAAATATTTTATCAGATTTTAAATTGTATTAGATTCGATTTCGGTAAGAGATAAACTTTTTTCAAAATTTCCACAACAACTCCTCTCAATGGTCAATGTGTTTATCTTTACTCGGTTATTATCCAGTTTAGTAATGTTTAACACAGGGTTGGAAAAAGCCCGAGTTTTGAGGGAATGTGCTTACGTGCTGACACCACCTCTCGTTCAACTATATTCTCTATGTCTTAATACTAGCACTTTCCTCAGTGTTGGAAGCACGCACATGTCCAACCTATTCCGAAAAAAGAAAGGAAGCCGCTCTGATCCTTCTAACTATCGCCCTATAGCTCTCACTTGTATTCTATCTAAGATCTTTGAAACCCTTCTCAACTCTCACCTCTTAGACTATCTGGAATCTCATTCTCTTCTTTCCGATCGCCAGTACGGCTTTTGATGTTCAAGGTCTACTGGCGATATACTTTCCTATTTAACCGATTTATGGTTTTCCGCTCTTAGGAACTACTGGCAGACTTGCGTAGCATTTCACCAGGTATGGCACGCATCATTGCTCTCCAAGCTCCCCTCCTTTCCTCCTTCTCTTTGCTTACTTATGTCTAGCTTTCTTTCAAGTCGCTAAACATCGGCTATGGTTGATGGAGCGACTTCTTCTTTTCTGTCAATAGTGGAGTTCCTCAGGGTTTCGTCTCATCTCCTACTTTATTCCTACTTTTCATTAATGATCTTCTCACCTGCACATCTAACTCTATCCACTCACATGCCGATGACTCGACCCTTCATTCTTCAACTCATTTCAATTCTGCTCCCTCTTTTACTTCTAGAATTGCCTCTCGTCTTAATCTTTCCGATTCTATTCTCGCTGATCTGGATAGAATTTCCGGGTGGGGTCGTCTGAACCTTGTGAAATTCAATTCTTTAAAAACCCAACTTCTACAAATCTCCCTCTCTAAAATACCTTCTAACTTTCCTATCTCTTTTGACTGTTCTTTCGTCTCTCCTGTTGACAATATAAACATCCTTGGCCTTAACATAAAAAAATGTCTTGGAAACCTCACATCACAACGGTTGCTAGGGCGGCCTCAAAGAAACTGGGAGTTCTGTTTAGACTGCAAGACTTTCCTCTTCTCAGTTAGTCCAGCTATACAAGGGTCTCATCCCAGCCTTGTATGAAGTACTGTTCTCATATTATCTGTGAGGGCTCTGGTTTCACCCGGCTTATGGACAGAGATCGAGTCAAAGCCTAAAAGTCTTATAAACTGTTATTGCTTTCCAGTTCACTTGAACCTCAATCTTTGCGGTGCGATATTTGGTGCTTTATCTCTTTTCTGTAGGTATCGCAGCGGCCAGGTGTTCGATGGAACTTACCACTCGCGGCCACCACATTTACGCCCTCGTAGCACAAAAGGTGCTGTATCTGCGCACGAGTTTTTGTGTGAATATTGGTAACTTCAGGCTGGTTTGCTGCGTGACCTTTTTTCCTTCCACCATTTCATTTCTGTGGAACTCTCTTCCATCTTCTGTATTTCCTGCTGAATTAATCTCCTCACTTTAAAGCCTGCGTCTATGTTCATCTGCGTAATTTGCGCTGAGATGAAATTTTTGGCGTGCAACACCCTCACTGAATAGGGCTCTGCCCGTGATGGTGGTGATGCTAAAAAAAAAAAAAAAAAAAAAAAAAAAAAAAAAAAAAAAATTTTAAGACGGTTAACATTAAAAATTAACTCGAACATTTTTTACCGATAAACGCTTTAATGATTAACGCCGTTAATTTTTTTGTTAACGATTAAGAATTAACGACGTTAACTTTCTCATTAACAGTGCCCACCTTTGTATATAATAACTAATATATATATATATATATATATATATATATATATATATATATATATATATATAAATATATATAT
>JABUQX010004486.1:42500-47781 GCA_015478945.1 Trachelipus rathkii
CAAAATTTTACAAAAAAAATTTTTTTTTGTTCTGAGGATTTTCCCGTTGATTGCGAATCTTTAAGGTAAAGGTGGCTCCTTACTTGCAAAACTTTTATCTTGTGCTTTTTATTCTCATCCCTGTTAACGAAATATTTTACGGAACTGCACTAAGCATTTTGGCGGCCTTTAGTAAGTATTTTTACTGCCCTGCACTAAGCATTTTTACTGCCCTGCACTCAGCATTTTTATAGCCCTGTAATGAGCATATTTTACTGCCCTGCACTAAGCATTTTTACTGCCCTGCACTAAGCATTTTTACTGCCCTGCACTAAGCATTTTTTATTGCCCTGCACTAAGCATTTTTTACTGCCCTGCCCTAAGCATTTTGACAGCTCTGTACTAAGCATTTTTACTCCCCTGCACTAAGCATTATAACGGTCAATAGAAGGCTGATGAGTCCTAAGAAATTTCGTAGAAAGAATAAACAACAACTATTGCTTATAACACCCCGTCGCATGTACAGTGTTAGTTAATTTAATAGATCTTTTATCGGTATTATTAAAATACGAGTATTGTGTAAAATTAAATATTTATTAAAATATATATAAATAATATGAATCAGCTTTAATAAATTTATTTTTACTTTTAATTTGAAAAAAAAAATAATAGATAGTCAGGAAAAGCATTCATATTATCTTTTTCGTACGAAATGAATGCATAGCACAAGAACATTTGTTCCAACCCATGAGTGAAGGAAAATTAAAAATATTGATTTAATATCAAAAACTTACACAAAATAAAAATATATATATATATATATATATATATATATATATATATATATATATATATATATATATATATATATATATATATATATATATATATATATATATATATATATATATATATTTTTTATATATATATATATATATATATATATATATATATATAGAGAGAGAGAGAGAGAGAGAGAGAGAGAGAGAGAGAGAGAGAGAGATTTTTAAAAAAAAATATGTATGGAATCTTAAATAAAATAGAATAGATTAGTCTACCTTTTATTTAAATTTTTCACTTACGTGCTTTCTAATTTTTTACTAAGCATTTTTTTAATTAAGCACTCATTTATCGTACAAAATCGAATTAAAGAAGTACTTTTAGGTATTATTTTCGATAATCGTTATTTTTATATAATGTTTTTATCCACTTTTTAGTATATAAAATCCTTTTAAATCATTATAAAACTAAAGTTCTATCCTGTTATCGACCCAATTTTTGGTCATTTCATTTATTTGAGTTACGGCTTTTATTTTGGTTTTCTCTGATGTAAAAGAATTTTATGGTTAACTAAAATAATTTAGTTATTGTTTTTCTTCTTTATTTCTGAGCTTTATTAAGTTTATTTTATTAATTCTTTATTATTTTTATATCTATTATTTAATATTATTTAAGATAAAATCATAATTTATTCCTTAAATTTTTTAGCAGTATTTTAATTCATTGAGCTTCTCACAAAATTCGTCGCTGAAAGCCGAGCAAAATAGATGTATAATTTTCAAGTAATTATGAACAGTACTTCAAAATTTAATAATAATAATAATAATAATAATAATAATAATAATAATAATAATAATAATAATAATAATAATAATAATATTAATAATAATAATAATGCAAATCCCCCCCTCTCTCTCTCTCTCTCTCTCTCTCTCTCTCTCTCTCTCTCTCTCTCTCTCTACTTTTCTTCGACCAAATCCTCATCAAATAATCTTTTTCACGCTATAGCCATTATATTCACCATTTTTTATCATTTTTCTTAAATTCTTCACTCGCGTGTTGCAAAATAGATTTGAAAACAATGTAGTCTTGCTAACAAGTTCGTTAACAAGGGATTATTATTATTATTATTATTATTATTATTATTATTATTATTATTATTATTATTATTCTACAAAATTTTACAAAACAAATTTTTTTTTGTTCTGAGGATTTTCCCGTTGATTGCGAATCTTTAAGGTAAAGGTGGCTCCTTGCTTGCAAAAATTTTATCTTGTGCTTTTTATTCTCATCCCTGTTAACGAAATATTTTTACGGCCCTGCACTAAGCATTTTGGCGGCCTTTAGTAAGCATTTTTACTGCCCTGTACCAAGCATTATTACGGCCCTGCACTAAGCATTTTTACTGCCCTGCACTCAGCATTTTTACAGCCCTGTAATGAGCATATTTTACTGCCCTGCACTAAGCATTTTTACTGCCCTGCACTAAGCATTTTTACTGCCCTGCACTAAGCATTTTTACTGCCCTGTACCAAGCATTTTTGCTGCCCTGCACTAAGCATTTTTTACTGCCCTGCCCTAAGCATTTTGACAGCTCTGTACTAAGCATTTTTACTCTCCTGCATTAAGCATTATAACGGTCAATAGAAGGCTGATGAGTCCTAAGAAATTTCGTAGAAAGAATAAACAACTATTGCCTATAACACCCCATCGCATGTACAGTGTTAGTTAATTTAATAGATCTTTTATCGGTATTATTAAAATACGAGTATTGTGTAAAATTAAATAATTTATTAAAATATATATAAATAATATGAATCAGCTTTAATAAATTTATTTTTACTTTTAATTTGAAAAAAAAATTAATAGATAGTTAGGAAAAGCATTCATATTATCTTTTTCGTGCGAAATGAATGCATAGCACAAGAACATTTGTTCCAACCCATGAGTGCTGTGAAAATTAATAAAATATTGCTTCAACATCGCAAGCCTACATAATCCTAAAATTATATATATATATATATATATATATATATATATATATATATATATATATATATATATATATATATATATATATATATATATATATATATATATATATATATATATATATATATATATATATATATATATATATATATATATATATATATATATATATATATATAGGCCAGCATCCCGAAGAGGCCAGGCATGTAACTAGAAAACTATATCACATCTATAGGAAAATAAATAATATTTTTGATTTCAGCAAGAAGTAATTTCATCGATGAAATTTAAAAAAATTTATTTTATTCTAATTTTATTAATAACACCTTAAATATTAGTATAATCTTAGATCTGGCAAGCGTACGCTGTGATTAACCTTGAATCCCTTCATTAGTTCACGAGAGCAAGAGTTACCAAATAGTATTTTATTTTTACGCTTTGGAAAACGTTTATTTTTTTTATATCACTTTTAGGGGTTCAGACAAACGGAGGGACAGAGGAGGAGACAGTCCCCCCAGGTAGGCCCCGGAGAAACACCGACTCTGTCCATCTTTAAGTTTTACCCGTGGGGTATTCTTTAGTTAAAAAAAAATTCAACATTTGGCAACTTTGCGCGCTTTCTCGGTACTTCGAGCTCCTTCGTAATTCTCAAAAAACGATGCTTATCATACAGCTTTTCATCATTTTTAACAATTTTAAATTTTTCAAAAGCGTTATTTTATTTATTTATTTAAAAAAAAAACATGGATAAAAATGTCTCCTGATTAATAAAATGTTTTTTATTTTCTTGTAGCTGTTATAGTTTTTTAGTTACATGCCTGGCCTCTTCGGGATGCTGACTATATATATATATATATATATATATATATATATATATATATATATATATATATATATATATATATATATATATATATATATATATATATATATATATATATATATATATATATATATATATATATATATATATATATATATATATATATATACCTGTATATATATATATATATATATATATATAATCGGTTGATTATATCATTTTATTGATGAAAGATCAGCATATTACGCCCATCATAATATATAAAGTTCAGATTAAGAACTTGAAGAATTTCTAAGAAGAAATGGATATTGGCAAGTGCAAGAATTGATTTTAATTACTTACACTGCAAGTTTAGCATTTTTAGAGGAATATATCTTGGAAAGCCTAGGGTCTTCACGTTTCCTAAACATTTAGGAACGTGGGATTATGCACTTAAGATTATATAAAGCTGTTGAGAAAAGTTTGTTTTCTCAGCCTTAAAACTAGGCAGTTTACCCGCTTAAAGCTTTCCAGAATATTTATAAATGTACAGAACGATCCGCGACTATTTGAAATTATACTTTGAAAACATGAATACACCATTGAAGTTTAAAGCTTTTTACGAAGCCGAGAATCGAATTTAAATAAGAGCTTTTCAGCTCGAAGTTCTAAAACGAATGATTTTTAATGTCAACTTAACAGTTCGAAATCAAAAGGCGAATGAATTTTCAAATACCGAAAAATCGCTCTCTACTCTTTGCATTTAGCAACCCCTAGGTTTCCAAGAAATAACCTCTTTCCTGGCAACTCTTGACTATAATTTTTATAATATATATATATATATATATATATATATATATATATATATATATATATATATATATATATATATATATATATATATATATATATATATATATATATATATATATATATATATATATATATATATATATATATATATATATATATATATATATTTGTCAATACGGAGACATATGTTTACAGAAAAATATATATATATATATATATATATATATATATATATATATATATATATATATATATATATATATATATATATATATATATATATATATATATATATATTTTTAATTAATTTATATATATATATATATATATATATATATAGATAGATAGATAGATAGATAGATAGATAGATAGATAGATAGATAGATAGATAGATAGATAGATAGATAGATATTTTATTTATAGTTTTTAGTTTTATTAATATTTTTAGTTTTAGGCAACCAAATCACACTGTTGAAGCCATAATAGTTTAAATCCTACTGTAATACCTCAGTAAATATTAAAAAGGGACACAAGTCACAACGGTAATAAAAAACCAAGCATATTGAAAAGAAAAACAATGTCCACTTTAATAGTGATTTAATTGTTACAAATTGTGGAATATATTTTATAACAAAAAGAAAAATGGCTCTACAATACCTTGGTACAGAGTACAGGCACAGCAAACTAAGAAAGGTTATGTGATAGTGAAAGGTTGTTTACTAATCTACCAGCTTTTTGGCCAGTTCTTCACTGGTCCTGGCTACTTCATCTATAATAACATCTTTATCCAAGTTATAAAATAAACCTCTTTCTACATTCATGAAAAGATTAAACATAAGGTATTGGCTTAAAGTAGATCTAAGTCGATTCTTAACTATTTTAAGCCTAGAAAATACCCTTTCACAGGTGACTTGT
>JABUQX010004487.1:0-5000 GCA_015478945.1 Trachelipus rathkii
TTGTGATTGTAAAATTGATCACAAAACGGATTCATTTGTTGCTGGTATAAAGTAATTGACTGAAAACTGTTCTCACATTACGCGGCTAAAGAAACTCCAGGATCGGTCAAACCGTTATATTCCACTTTGAAGGTTCTTCAGAGAGTAGAAGTTGGTGAGTTTGTAGGAGTTTAACATTGCATTTTCTAATATTTGCACAGGCCAATAGCTTCACTGACGGAAGGCACTGGGATATTATTTACTGTTATATAAATTATAGGTTTTGAGAATCTAAAATAAAGGTGTAAGTTAGTTGAAAGTAAAATTAAGGAATTTGTTCAACGCGTAGGGCATCTGGTCAAAATATTCCAAAGGATTTGTTCAGCAAAAGTTCGATCCCGAAAACTACGAGCCACCAAATGTAATAATTTAAATATCTTTATAATACTCAATATAACCCTGCCGTACCAATGGAGGATAAAACCAAAACAGATAAATTTTCATAAATATAATTATAATATTAATTTTCAATATTTAACGATAATTTCAAAATCCTAACTAAAATATTTGCAACCTAAGCTATTAAAATCAGTATCATTAAACAAAATACGCCTTAAAAGGCAACCTTGAAAACACCTTTTATTTCTTAATATTATGTAATAAATTATCGAAATCGAGTAGTCATAATCAGTTTTAATTTGTCAACACGTGTCACGATAAAATAAATTGTTCCTGACTAGTTTTATTTTCCGGTTAATCAACACGGACAATGTTATAAACTTTAAATATACAGTACATTTACTTCTATTTAAATCAAGTAAAACGTTTGTAGTATATATTAGTTAAATTTTTGCAATAATTTTATATGGGAATATGTCTACTCAATATTCAGGTTTTACAGTCGAATTTGTTTAAGCGCTGCAGAAACATACCAATTCCCGAAGAGAGTTGTTGACATTCATAATAACCCCAGGTTTATACGATATAAGTTAATATGGGATTGTTTTATAACTGTCAATATAGGTCGTTTCGATTATTTGTCTTATTGAAGTTAAAACGTATTTAATTATTCTGTGCGTATTGCTGGCTTTGCGTATTGGTGGTGATAACAAACTGTTATTCCAACAATATTTATTCGTTTGGAAATAGTGAAACACTGGAATAATTTGTAATTTATATATTATTGCTCTGTATAAATTATATATATATAAAAATCATAATATATTATATATTTTGAAATATGTAGGATTAGCGCCCGTTTAAAGTATTGCCAAAATTTAAGCGGAGCGGAAAAATAGTGGATATCCGGAATTCACAAAATTTTTTTTCCTCTTGTTTGAAGTGTTCTTATAGTGCTTTTAAAACACTTAGTTTCACATAAAGATATTCAATAAAGACAAGTTTAAACTTAGTATATTATATATATTTATATAATATATATTATATATATTATATATATATATATATAATATATTATATATATATATATATATATATATATATATATATATATTATAATATATACATTTGTAAATTTTTGAGTTAGAAAATGAAGAAATTTGTTTTCATGAAGTACTATCTACATACGGGAAGAACAAATTTAAAACATTTTCGCAAGAAACGGTGATGATTCGTGTGCGTTGGTGGAAAGTTGACTCGTGTTAGTGACAAATATTTTGGAATTTGTTTTGTATATAACAAATATAACTATGGCTACATCTAATGCTGCGTTTGTAGAAATGTGCAAGTCATTGGGTTTGTCCGATAAGATAGCTGCTGCATTGGAGGAAAAGAAGTTAGCGCTGGAAGAAGACGAACGTCAGCAAAATGCTGCAACGATTTTACAGAGTACTCAGAATACTCATAGCGCTCCCAATGCCAATTGGTGCCCCAGAATGAAGATCCCTTTCTTCAATGAAGAAAATAATGACATAGAGGAATATTTGTCATACTTTGAGAAAATGGCTGTGTTCCATGATGTACCGAGAGAGAAGTACGCATTTGCGTTGGGATCCTTCTTAACTGGAAAAACAGTTGGGGTGTACAATAGTTTCTCGGTGGAAGAGTTAAAAAACTATGAGAGTTTAAAGAGAGCGTTGTTGGTTAGGTATAACCTAACAGAAGGTGGATACCGCACTAGGTATAAGAATATACGCCCGGTTGAGGACGACAACCCAAGAGAATATATGAGGAGGATCGTCGATTCTTTGAAGAAATGGATAACCGCGGCGAACGTTGAAATGACCGCTAAGGGCATTATAAACTTGTTGTCTGTTGACACGTATTTATGTACGGTTCCAGAGAAACTCTCCATCTTTTTGAAAACAATACATCCATGAGATAAAAAAAATTTAAAAAATAAAAATAAAAAAAATTAATAAGAAAAAAATAAAAGTATTAAACATAACCGAAAAGAATTATCGAATACACAACAAATAAGAAGAAAAATTATAGTATATAATAGCTCCCTGTAATGAAAATGAATAAGAAGTTATAGAACTATATTTAGCAAAGAACTCATGAAAAGAATAATAAACTAGTATCAACAGTCACGCAACGTGGAATCAACAGTCACGCAAATAAGAAGTTACAATCACGTTGAGAAAAGCACACATATTAATAATAATTTTAGATCAAAAAGCAATGGTTACTCCACAGCAGGTAAATAAAGTATTAAGCGTTAAGTGGTATGATTACAGGAAAAGGTAGCAAATCAAACATGCACCGCGAGTGCAAAAACTAACAATGAAAGCAGGATCGGAATGTGGAAGCAAGGCGACAGGACAGAACTTTCGTCGCTAAAAATAAGTATAGCAGTGAAGCGCAGTAGTATATAAGCGCCCACAAATACTTAATTATGGGTGATCAAGGAAGAGGGGCATCTCCAAGATTGTCGAGCCTAACCTCCTTATTTCAACAATAATAGTAGTAGATGAAGAATAGGGGACAGAAAAACTCACAGGGAGAAGACACTCAGATTAGAATGAAAACAATTTAAAGGAGACCTGGTAGGCGTCACGCCGAGTCTCTGCATAACGGCAAAAGGAAGCCACTGACATAACTCAGAGTGAAAGAGCCGCCGAAGCTCCTGTGATGAGTTAAGTTGAATTGATGTTTTGAAAAAAAAATGAAACGAAAACGTCAAACAACCTACCTGTAAACGTATGGAAACGTAGGTAAGAATGGCTTTAAAGTCAAACCCTCCGATAGAACCGGGTTGTAATTGATAACAAACATATATGTATAACCAGTATAGATATTATAAATATAAATAAAAATTAGTTGCCGAAAATGGGTGCTATGTTGGGAAACAACAATGCAAGAATGATACAAAGTTTGTGGGACAGGCCTACCAGTGGATACGTTAAGCTCCGCTTCAAATATTGAATAGTGGATACCCTTATTATGTAGGTGAGAAACAACCGCAGGCAGTATTAATGCCTGAAAGATGAAGTTTGTGATATGATTTGGTAATCAGGAGAATGTCAACAGGCAAAGCATTTTGCCTTCTTAAGTCAGCACTTAAAAATCTACAAGGCTTGAAGGAGTCGACCGTGTGTCGAGGGCCTAAACGTAAGTAGATGTCGCGCATAACATTAATAGTAAAAGAGGTTAATATAGCTAATGGTCCCCACGCGTGAGAGATGAAACTAGAAGAGGTTCATCATAGTAAGAAAACTGACCTAACCAATCATAAAATTTGGAAATGGCAAGTTTTGGTGAGTAAATGAGTGAGTCTACCAGATGTGGAAAAGACTGTCAGTATGCCACAATCGTTGACATCTGTAAAAAAGAAATGTCGCGTGCCAAACAACATGAACCATTCACTAAAGTTTTTAGATGACAGGGTGACAAGAAATGTTTCACTCTGAAAAAATGCAGAACGTACAGGAAAGAAAAGAAATTGAAAGTTAAAACCCTAAAGATCTATTAAATATGTGTATGTTGAAGAGACACTGAGAGTGGTTAGATCGTCAGGAGACAATCGATGGTTAGGAGAGCACGAAAGCATCTAGATTAACAAAGATAATGTGAACTGAAATGAAGATGACCTGAAGATTAGAGTTTAGAGGAATGACATAAGACCAGTCACACGCAAAGTTTAATGGGAGAATATAGTGCTGTTGTAAGGCTGTGGTTAAAGTGAAAAGGGGGATTATAACCATGGTGATGATAAAAGTTCAAGATAATTTGAATAACACGAGCGAAAGACTTTTTAAAAGTAAACAGAAAGATGATGCAATGTCTCAAAGAGAGGAAGTTTAAAGAGTGTAGTGCTTAAAGAATTTGCGACTAGGTATTGCCGGAACGCAGGGAGAAGGTGAAGAAGTCATCCTCAGTATTATTTACTGCAGAGGTCAGTCAGAAATTCAATGGTACGTCAGAGAGTCATTAAAGAGTTAGGGAACAAGGGAGATGCAAGGACTCGCCTTTGACAACTGACATTTCAGTTGCGGAGCGAAAAGGCAGCTGATACATTTAGCGCAAATAATAATATCAGATAAAAGAAGTGAAGATGAGACGCTCCAGACTACCCTGAAAAGTGCAATAGGAGTCGGTACCTTTAAATTGCACAAAGCACAGGTCTTGCAAAAATGACGGTGCTTAGAGAAAGACAATCAAAGGCTAGCCATTGGGAAGAGTTATAATGTAAGATCAACTTAATAGAAAGTTAGTGCACAGAAGGGCCGTAAGAGAAACATACTTGAGGCAAGCGAGTGAAGGAGGAACTCGTCAAGGCGAGAAAAAGGAAAGATTGTGTGTGAAAATTTGATTTTAGAACTTGAGTGAAGAACTGAATTGATGATGATGCAGAAGGATTCAATGAGCTTTTCACCGCATGGTGAGAATATTGTTTGCAAGGAAGATGAGAGAATAAAGAGGAATGGCAGGAAAGAGAGAAGAGTGCGAAAAGAGACACAAGAAAACACGAAGAAGTTGTGCGATACTATGCGAAGAAGTTAGAGAGAAAAGTGAGAGATAACGAAGAAAGAGAGGGTATTGATAGGTCTGGAGAGGAA
>JABUQX010004487.1:17500-25000 GCA_015478945.1 Trachelipus rathkii
GAAAGCTGGAATATTTAGAGGTATATTTCTTTGAGAGCATAAAGGGTTTTCACGTTCACCTGAATATTTTGGTACGCGGGATGTTACACTTATGATTATTTCAATCAAGCCTATTGAGAAAAAGTTTTTTTTTTCACAGGAGTAGTATCTGGCCAGTCTCACCTCCTACAGCTTTTTCTCAAAAAGTATAAGAGTTATTTGCTTTAAACTTGGAATATAATCTATATATGGGATAAGGACGAATCCGTGTAATTTTCAAGTCTGTAGGATGTATATAGAGGGTGGTCACCCCCGAGGGTGAACGTCGATATAGCGCTTACGCCCTTGTGGCGTGATCTGCATGGGTGAGTTTAAGCCTAACGAGCGTTTGGGCGACCGAGCACTTGGAGGTCAAACAGACCGAAGGTCTGTTTGACCGACAGACACAGACAGAGCGCGCGTGCGCATACACATACACATTATTATTATTATTATTATTACATCGAAGATTCGATTTCCGAAGGAAATCGAATCTGAGTCGAAAAACGATCCCTGTAAGGGATCGTTTTTTTTACGCCCTCCTACTTCGGATTCCACCGTGGTTTCTTCTTCGCATCCGGTTCTGAATCCGATATATATATCTACATGGGTTAGAGTTAACGTATCGCTTTCAAACTTGGTATATGTTCTATGAAGGTGATAAACTGATCCCACGCGAGTTTTGGTGCCCGTAGGTCACCCCTAAGGGGGTGTTGCCCCCTTAGCACCAAGGTCAAATTCGTCCTGAAAGTCCTGTTAGGCTTAACGTAATGGAGTGAAATTTGGATGTGAGCTATATGATGACGCAATCTCGTCGGAGACGAGATTACGTCCCTCTGCATCCTCCCCTGGAAGGGGGGATGCTGCCCCTCTAAAAATTAAAAATGATCTTAGAAGCTTGAAACTCAGAGAAAGGCTGGAGGATTCGGAGTCGGAGACGGAGTTGGAGACGGATTCGGAGACGGAGTCGGAGTTGGATTCGGTTTCGGAGTCCAGGGACCCCACCGGAGGGGGGTCCCAACAGTTGAAAAAAAAAGAAGAAGAAATGCATGGAATGCAAAAAAGAGGAAGAAGAAAGGAAGAAGAAGGAGGAGAAGGAGGAGGAGGAGGAAGGAAGAAGGATGAGGAAGGAGGAGACTGGAAGGATTCAGAGTTGGTAGTGGCACCGGTGGCTGGAAAGCCACTGCCGTGTGCTTAGTTTAATAAACCAGTCGTAATAACAAACAATATTTGTGTCTTTTATATAGGTTATTGATCTGTAAGATTTTCGAAATAATGGTTTCAGAACCATCAAGAAAAAAAAATAAATAAATAAATAAATAAATAAATAAAATTTCTTACACTTTTTATGTTTATAACTTCCAAATTTACGTTTTTACATACCCTAAAGCAGTAAATCACTAAATCAAACCACTATCCAACCATCATCTGGCCATCCTCCTGACCATCTGTGATCTATTGATCTATTGATTAAGGTCAAATTTCGAGTAGTATTTTGGATAAACATAACATAAAATCAAGTTCTTTTATACACTGACCACAAAGAATATATTGCTGACGTAACAAAGTTTTCACATTAATAAAGCTTACTTAGCAATCTGAACTATGAACATATCAAACCCACAACGACAACTACCCCATCTTAAACAGGAATAAACGGTCAACATTAACAAAGTTTCACACCTAACAGCAGTAAAGTTACTAACATAGCATCCAAAAACGTAACTTATTCACACTTGGTCAAGCATATCTCTAACATAACAATGTTAATTTTACATTAACATGGTAATTTTAACAAAAATTTACTATAACCTTGTGTAATTATCATATAGACCGGTGAAAGTATGCTAACGTAACAAAGTTTTCCTATTAATAAAGCTAACATGATGTAACATGAACTAAGAATATAATATACAACGACAAACCTGACACATCTTAGGTAAGAATAAACAGCTAACATTAACAAAGATCCACACTTAACACCAGTAAAGTAACTAACAAGACTCACAAAAAACACATTCCATTCATGCTTTATCAAACATATCTCCAACATGACAATGTTAATTTTACATTAACATAGTAATAATTAACAAAAAATTTAGCATAACCTTACCTAACCAGCATAATACCTAATGGGTAAAGACAAACAAAGTAAAGTTTTTACTCTCTGTAAAGCTAAACTATGAACATTACATACTTAACACACACACACACCACAAACACACACAACACCACACACACGACACACACACACACACCACACACACAAACACACACCCACACACACACAGATACACTTACACATCACACACACCACACGACACACACACACAACACACACGACACACACACACACACACACACACCGACAACACACACACACACACACACAACACCAGACTGAATAAACACCGTCTCATCAATGTAGTCAATAAATCGAACATACGAGGGAAGTAAAACGAGTTTTCATTTTTATAACATATAATTTTCATTGAAAAAGCGTTATATAAATACATAAAAACATATAAATACATAAAAATATAAGTTTATTTTAAATATATTAATTCATCTGATCAGCGAACATAGGATTCAAGTTGGGTACGTTCTATATTACTCTCTCTAAAGATTACAATACCCTTTGGAAAAGAAATGTTAAGTATAAATGTCTTTCAGCACCCTAAAACCATTTTTCGGCATATGTCGATTCAACAGCACTCATTCTCTCATACAAGAGAGAAGTAAACTCATCCAAGCTGATAGTTATTAAAGCATTTCTGTATACAGCATTATAGGGGAAACCACATGTTTCGGTGTAAATATCGTAGATTACACCGTGAGCTATACGTATTAAGTCATCGAGTATGTCAACATCGTTAAGATGCGATGTTAATTCGTTTTTTATTTTAAGCAACGCTGTAATATTTTCAGGTGTTCGAACTGTGAAACCTATACATGTGCGATAGAAGGTCACACAATCGACGGGTTTCCAATATTGGCGTACCTCAAGGGTTTTAATATTGTCACACGATGAGAACACCACGTCTATTCTATTAGAACCACTTATGTTGTCTTCCCTGTTAGATATTTCACTAAACGTTGATCTCTCGGATAACAAACACTTAGCCTCTACCCATGTAGCAGCGATGTCGATAATCTTGATGAACCCATCAGCACAAACGAATAAAGGTCTATTATTTGACCCTTTGGCAGAAATACAAGCAACGTAACGACTGCCATTTGGTTTACGATTAAATATAAATGACACATCATTGGGAATAACGAAGCTCCTTGTGAAGATATCAACAACAGACATGGAGATGCGGGGAGATGTCATCGTACCAGTACAGCGAAAAAATGTCCTACTGACGGAAATCTATGCGTAAACAACCCTTATAGGTAATGAGATTCTTTCTTTCAACCAATCAGAAGAAAGTAAACAAGAATACAACGCACAAACGAACCATATCAGTTCAAAAGGGTATATATTCTCGCTAGACAACAACAACAACAGCAACAACAACAACAACAACAACAACAACAACAACAACAACAACAACAACAACAACAACAACAACAACATAGTACAAAAATAAGTTCTTTATATACCAACCAACGAATATATGCTAACGTAACATTGTTTTCACGTTAATAAAGCTAACATAGCTTTACCAGAACTAAGAATATACTGTACAATAACAAAATCTAACACACCTTACACACGAATAAACAAGTAACATTAACAAAGTTCCATACTTAACAGCAGTAAAGTACCTACCCCAACGTACAAGACGTAACCTATTCACACTTTTTCAAGCATATCTCTAACAATATCATTGTTTTATCTTTACATTAACACTATTGTTTACGTAGCATCTCCGAGTATCATTCGGATAAACATAGCACAAAAATGAGTTCTTTATATATACTAACCAAGCGAATACAGGTTATACATTACAATGTTTCCTCAATAATAAAGCTAACGATAGCATCAATTGAACTAAGAAAATAATGTAACAATGACAAACTTAACACAACTTACGCCACTAATATAAACAGTTAACATTAACCAAGTTTCCACACTTAACACTGTAAAGTAACTAGCATTGCGTACAAAACGTAATCTATTCATACTTTTTAATAAGTTCTATATATATATACTGGCCCACGAAGATATGCTTACGGAACAAAGTTTTAGCTTCGGTAAAGCTAACATGTCTAACCTGAACTAAGAATATTGTACAATTGCAGACGCTAACATACCTCACGCATGAATAATCAGCTAACATCTGAAATTCCCTACTTATCAAAGGTAAAGTAGCTAACAGGTCACACAATACTCGATATGTTCCCGCTTTTCGAGCATATTAGCAGCAGATAAAGCCGTATTATCTAACAAAATCCCTTAACAAAGTGACCAATCTATCAAAGATGCCACCATCTTGAACTATGAATTGACACTATCTTCATCAAAGTGTCACTCGTTTCGAGTATAACATCATTTGACCTATGAATAAACGTAGACATTATCAAAAGTCTAGGGCAAACCTAACATTACTCAACAAAAAACTTAACCTAGGCTCACGTTTCTAACACATCATCGTCAGTTAACACAGTAATATCTTACAAAAACTCATCATTTCTCTAACAAATCTGTGCTAACATACCTAGCGTATGAATAATCCGCTAACATCCTGAAAATTCCCTACTTATCAAAGATAAAGTAGCTAACAGGTCATACAATACTCGACATGTTCCCACTTTTCCAGCATTTCAGCAACAGGTAAAGACGTATTATCTAACAAATTCCCTTAAAAAAGTGGCCATTCTATCAAAGATACATGCATCTTGAACTATGAATTGACACTATCTTCATCAAAGTGTCACTCGTCTCGAGTATAACATCATTTGAGCTATGAATAAGCGTAGACATTAGCAAAATTCTCGGACAAACCTAACATTACTCAACAAAATCTTAACATAGCCTCACGTTTCTAACATATCATCGCCAGTTAACACAGTAATATCTTACAAAACTCATCATTTCTCCAACAAATCAGTGTTAATTTCACCCAGTCATAGTAATATTTAACATAACGTACCTAACTTACGAATAAACAGCTTTCATTAACCAAGAGTATCTAAAGCAACACATCACCTCCCAAGAGAAAACCCAATGGGATGCACCCTTGAAAGGGTGTGAATCCTGAGAGTGGGATCACCCCGAAGGGGTGTAAGCGGGTTTTACCCCTCCGAAGGAGGGGTAAGGTCTCAGCCCTGCGGGCGTGGAAACATTGTAATGTTAACCTATATTCGCTGGTTAGTATATAAAGAACTCATTTTTGTGCTATGTTTATCCGAAATGATACTCGAGATGCTACGTAAATCAATAGTGTTAATGTAAAATTAACAATGATATGTTAGAGATATGCTTGAAAAAGTGTGAATAGGTTACGTCTTGTACGTTGGGGTAGGTACTTTACTGCTGTTAAGTATGGAACTTTGTTAATGTTACTTGTTTATCGTTGTGTAATAAGGTTGTGTTAGTTTGTTATTGTACATATTATTTCTCAGCTCCTAAGCTATGTTAGCTTTATTAACGTGAAAACAATGTTACGTTAGCATATATTCGTTGGTTGGTATATAAAGAACTTATTTTTGTACTATGTTGTTGTTGTTGTTGTTGTTGTTGTTGTTGTTGTTGTTGTTGTTGTTGTTGTTGTTGTTGTTGTTGTTGTTGTTGTTGTTGTTGTTGTTGTTGCTGTTGTTGTTGTTGTCTAGCGAGAATATATACCCTTTTGAACTGATATGGTTCGTTTGTGCGTTGTATTCTTGTTTACTTTCTTCTGATTGGCGGAAAGAAAGAATCTCATTACCTATAAGGGTTGTTTACGCATACGATTTCCGTCAGTAGGACATTTTTTCGCTGTACTGGTACGATGACATCTCCCCGCATCTCCACGTCTGTTGTTGATATCTTCACAAGGAGCTTCGTTATTCCCAATGATGTGTCATTTATATTTAATCGTAAACCAAATGGCAGTCGTTACGTTGCTTGTATTTCTGCCAAAGGGTCAAATAATAGACCTTTATTCGTTTGTGCTGATGGGTTCATCAAGATTATCGACATCGCTGCTACATGGGTAGAGGCTAAGTGTTTGTTATCCGAGAGATCAACGTTTAGTGAAATATCTAACAGGGAAGACAACATAAGTGGTTCTAATAGAATAGACGTGGTGTTCTCATCGTGTGACAATATTAAAACCCTTGAGGTACGCCAATATTGGAAACCCGTCGATTGTGTGACCTTCTATCGCACATGTATAGGTTTCACAGTTCGAACACCTGAAAATATTACAGCATTGCTTAAAATAAAAAACGAATTAACATCGCATCTTAACGATGTTGACATACTCGATGACTTAATACATATAGCTCACGGTGTAATCTACGATATTTACACCGAAACATGTGGTTTCCCATATAATGCGGTATACAGAAATGCTTTAATAACTATCAGCTTGGATGAGTTTACTTCTCTCTTGTATGAGAGAATGAGTGCTGTTGAATCGACATATGCCGAAAAATGGTTTAGTGTTGCTGAAGACATTTATACTTACATTCTTTCAAAGGGTATTGAATCTTTAGAGAGATATATAGAACGTACCCAACTTGAATCCTATGTTCGCTGATCAGATGAATTAATATATTTAAAATAAACTTATATTTTTATGTATTTATATGTTTTTATGTATTTATATAACACTCTTTTCAATGAAAATTATATGTTATAAAATATGAAAACTTGTTTTACTTCCCTCGTATGTTCAATTTATTGACTACATTGATGATGATGGCTGTTTATTCATCTGGTTGTTGTGTGTGTGTGTGTGTGTGTGTGTGTGTGTGTGTGTGTGTGTGTGTGTGTGTGTGTGTGTGTGTGTGTGTGTGTGTGTGTGTGTGTGTGTGTGTGTGTGTGTGTGTTAAGTATGTAATGTTCATAGTTTAGCTTTACAGAGGGTAAAACTTTACTTTGTTTGTCTTTATCCATTAGGTATTATGCTGGTTAGGTAAGGTTATGCTAAATTTTTTGTTAAATATTACTATGTTAATGTAAAATTAACATTGTCATGTTGGAGATATGGCTGATAAAGTATGAATGGATTATGTTTTTTGTAAGTCTTGCTAGTTACTTTACTGGTGTTAAGTGTGGATCTTTGTTAATGTTAGCAGTTTATTCTTACCTAAGATGTTGTCCAGGTTTGTCGTTGTATATTTATATTCTTAGTTCAATGTTACCATCATGTTAGCTTTATTATAGGAAAACTTCTGTTACGCGTTTAGCTCTTTCACCGGTTTATATGATAATTACACAAGGTTATAGTAAATTTTAGTTAAATATTACCATAATGTCAGTGTAAATTTAAACATTGTTATGTTAGAGATATGCTTGACCATGTGAATAAGTACGTTTTTGTCGAAATG
>JABUQX010004487.1:32500-42500 GCA_015478945.1 Trachelipus rathkii
GGACAACAAGATTTAAGGGATATAAAAAAATAAAAAGAGGTGTAAGTCGAGGTAACAAAGAGATTATTTATTTTTCTATATATTTTATTTTTTTTCTTTGTTGCCACATTTGAATTTGATATTTGGAAATTTTTTTTTTTTGTTAATCCATATTTCTTTCCCTCGTGTTCTTGTTTCCGTATTTAGGAATAAGTACGAAATAGAGAGAGAATTTTTTTTTTTCGAGAAAATTATAACGTTCGAAAAGGAGTAATTTGGTTCATTTTTTGGCTTTGTTTTTTGAGTTCGACGCATGATATAAATAATTTTGAGTCCTCAAGGAATTGATAATATAAATTGGTTGAGTTTTTTTTTTTTTTTTTAAGAAGAAAAAATAATTTTGAGTACATTTTTTTCCCTTTTGCGTATTTTTTTGATATATATATATATATTAATTATTATATATATATTATATATATATTATTATATATTATATTTATATATATATATATATATATGTATGTATATATATATATATATATATGTATATGTAGGTATATATAGGTGTCTATTTTTTTTTGTAGGGTATATATATTTTTGTCTTTGTTTTTCTATGAGTGGGAAGGAAATGGACAAGACTGGTAAGTCAATCCCTGAAGGAACTGAAGAGCCTAGGGAAGATCGAAGTGCAGTAGGTTTGTTAAAACAATTTCAGGATGCCGTAGTAAAGGAGGAAAATCTGAATGTGGACCAATTGGTGACAGTATTGAAAGAAGTGGTCCTGGCTTTGGAAACCAGACGAGGAGGTGAAGGAGAACCAAAGAAAGACGTAGTAGAAGTTGCTGTTGTAGATAGTCGTAGAGAGGCTGCCATAGCAGAACAGAAAAATCGGGTTAGAATAGAAGAACAGGCTTATCAAAAATGGAAATTACAACAAGAACAGAGTATTCGGAAGAAGGGAGTGCTGAAAAAGAAGGCAAAGTATTATACTGATGAGGAGAGTGGCTATGATAGGGAAATGAGTGACCCATTTGAGGACGAAACCGACTCTGACAAAACTAAAGGTAAAAAGAAAACTAAGAAGAGGAGAAACAGGAAAAGGAGGACAGACAGGAAGTACACAGTGGAAAATAGTTCAACAGAAGAACAAGAATCAGAAGCCGAAAGTGAGCCAGACAAGGGAGGAAAAAAGTGGTTGAAGAAACTTGTAGAACTAGAGGAATCAGGAGTGGAACATCAGAAAGCAGTCAGCAGGATTTTTATTATATTAGCAGGAGAAATGATAGAAGTTATGAAATCATTTAGTAGGGCTAATGTAAAGGCGGTAAAACCCCTAAAGTATGGTAAAGAAAAAGTGCAGAAATTTGATGCCTTTCTAGAAGATTTCGAAAGGTATGCAAAGGAACAATTAGGGAAGGATAAGAACCGTTGGGTGGTAGAGCTAAGAAATTTTTTGGAGGGCCCAGTTTTGAGAACGTATTATAGTATTTATAGGGCTAAAATAGATTATAATACCATTATAGCCAGGTTAAAGAGTTGGTGCAAGGAAGAAAAAGAGAACGAACAAATAGATTTGCAGAAGGAGTTCTGGAGAATGGAGATGAGGAAACACGAAAAGTTAGCAGAATTTGCACTCAGGGTGCAAACCACATATGAAGCAGCTACCAAAGAAGAGGATAGGGACAAGCAAGTGTTAAAAAAACAATTTTTGAATTGCTTGCCAAAAGGAATAGCTAGGAGATTCAAAATAAGAATGGGAGGTGAAAAAGAAAGTGTTAAGGTCCGCTGGAAGGACATATTGAACTGGGCACAAGATGAGGATAAACTGAATGATAATGAGGAGGAGTCGAGGGACGAGGCAATCCCAATATGGGCAACCCTACAAAATGAGGGAGATGAAAGGAAAACATATGCAGACAAAGTGCGATATGGAAAACCAGTGGTGTACCAGCGAGATTCAGGTACAAGAAGAACAAATAGAGGAACATATGAAAATGAGAGGCCAAAGTGTTATTGCTGTAACAAAATAGGACACATGAAACGAGATTGTTGGAGGTTTAGAGGATGGTGCTTAAGATGCGGTAGTGATGAGCATCAGACAAGGGAGTGTGGTCCTCGAAACAACTACAGACAGCAGGAGAGACAGGACACAAGTAGACAAGAGCAGGAGGAAGGAAGACCCTTTGAAAGGAGATGTTTCTTGTGTGAAGAAACAGGTCACTGGAGAGACACTTGTCCCTTAAGAGGGGAGATAGAGGAATTGAAAAAGAAGAGAAAGACGCAACGAGTTTCGGGAAACGAATCCGCTCCGTCCATACTGCCGGGAACAAGTCGGAGCGATCCACAGAAGCCATAATGAGTTTGTCAGGAGCCAGCCCGGTTAATCAAGGTTGTGTGGTGTTGGACCCAGAAGCCAAAGAATTTGTAAGTGAACAGGCTGAAGATACTACAACCGAGTTACCACAAAGGATACCTAAGATGAGGGATAAAGGGTTGGGCATAACAAACACAACGACAGGAGTGTACCACGCAGAAGGAAGAAGCCAAGATCAAGGTAGGCAAGGTCTTAATATAACACCATTGTTGAGATTTATGATAAAATTGAATAATATTAATATGAATGCTATAATAGACAGTGGTGCTCAATATTGCCTGATTGAAGAAGCACAAATTAGAAGGATTACCAACCCTAAATTAACAAAAAGGACGATGAAGTTAAGAGGTGTGGGAGACCCAAACTTGTATGTGGAGTCTAAACAAACGGCTACATTACAGGTAACCATAAATGACATTGATTATGGCCTATCAGATTTTGTTGTAGTAAGTAGATTGAAAGAAGGAACAATACTGGGCATGCCATTTTTGGTACAAAACAAGATTGAAGTAGATGTAAGAAGTGGATCTTTTATACGTCATGGGGAATATAATATAAAGGAACAAGTATATTTAACAGGAAGATCTGAAGATTGTGTGAGGGTAGTTACGGCAATACCCGTATATAACACAGGTGAAATAACAATTACTGCAAATGAGTGGACTCCGATAAAGGCCAAATGGGATTCCCAAGAAATTAAACCTAGAAATGGAAATCGTTATGACATGCAAACTGAAGAATTATTAGTTGAAGAAAGGGACCATACCCGAAGAGGATATAATAAAAGGTTTAAATTATTACCAGGATTGGTACAATGGAAAGACAAGGAAGGAACTATACTGATAAAAAAACTGATACCAGGAAAATTAAAACTGGGAAGAGGTGAAAGAATAGGAATGGCTAATCTAGTGGTAGATGAAGACAACCTGAGACGATACCAAGGTAATGAGTGTACAGTGAACACAACGATACGGGAAATAGAGAAACAAGGAGCCATTGAAGAAGAATGGACGAAGGAAAAACTACAGAAGGAAATAAATTTCATGGAAGAACTAACTAAAGAACAACGGGAGAACGTCACGGATGTTTTATACAAATGGAAAAATGCATTTAGTAAGGGAGATTCGGACATCAGTGGGACATCCATGACCCCATACAGGATAAGGTTGCATGATTATACCCCTATTTACCAGCGGGCAAGGAGGTTCGATCAGAAGACTAATGATGAAATCGAAAACCAAGTAAAAGAGTTATGTTTAAAAGACATCGTAGAGCCTTGTGCTGCAGAATGGAGTTCTCCGGTGGTGCCAGTTAGGAAAAAGGACGGAACACTTCGTCTATGTATTGACTATCGACGCTTAAACCAAGTAACCGAGGCAGATAGGTTCCCAATGGCCAGCATAACTGAAACCGTCTATGGATGTCAGGGGGTACAATACTTTACCAGCCTGGACTTAGTAAAAGGGTATTATCAGATGCAGTTAGAGGAAGAAAGCAAGGATTTTACAGCATTTTCAACAGTCAGTGGTCAATACCGGTTTAAAAGGCTGAGTTTTGGGCTAAAGAACGGACCTGCAGCATTCCAGAGGGAGATGCAGCGGATCCTAACAGGTTTTAGTCGAGACAAGGTAGTGGTTTACATCGATGATGTTTTATTAATATCAAAAGAATTTAAAGAACATTTAGGATTGATTGAACAGGTCCTACAGCGCTTCTGCGAAACGAACGTCAAGGTAAAAGTGAGTAAATGTAGCTGGGTCCAGAAAGAAGTTAAATTCCTAGGACACATCATCAGCAGGACAGGGATCAAAAAACTGCCGGAATTTATGGATCAAGTGGACAAGTTGGAGAGACCTACTAATGTGGGAGAGTTAAGACGATATTTAGGAATGATTAACTTTCAACGGAAATTTATAAAAAATTGCTCAGGAGTGGCAGCACCTCTCAGCGAACTAACGGGAGGCAAAAGAAAGGACAAAATCGATTGGACAAATGAAAGGATCAAGGCTTTCGAGGAACTGAAAAAACGGATGAAAGAATCAGTGGAGTTGGCATTTCCAGATTTCTCGGAAGGTAGTAAGAAGTTGGAAATCTACGTGGATGCCAGTGGATTTGGTATGGGTGCAGGATTGTGCCAAGAACAAGAAGGTGGTAGAAGAGTAATTGCATATAACTCACACTCCTTCAATGCTTGTGAACGGAAAGCTTCCACAATAGAAAGGGAACTACTAGCCATACGGTGGGGAATTAAAAGTTTTCAACCTTTTTTACTAGGCCAGGACTTCATCTTATACACGGATCATCGGCCATTAGTAAATTTACATACGATGAAGCTAGTGGAGAGTAAATTGGCCCTAGTTCTGGATGACTTGAGCGAATATAGTTTTCAGATCCATTATTATCCCGGAAAGGATAATGTGTTCGCAGACACATGGTCAAGGTGTCAAAGGAAACCTGATGAGGAAATCGATATAACGGATCCAGAAGCACTACCAAAAGGCTTAAAGGTTATAAAATTGGTACCAGGCGGTGCTGATTCACTATTTTTGAGTTTGAAGGAGATACTTGATAAAGAGTATTCTAAAATAAAACAGAAAAATCACCAGGAGCTAAGGGAATTTTTATTGGACATCCTGATTAGTGAATGGAAAATGTATGGGTTGGAAAAGAGACCAAAAGCCTTAAAAATACTAAAAGCAATTAAAACTCCAGGAAAGGAACCAGTACCAGAAGTTTTATTAGTGGCCAGTGATAAATTCAATACAAAGATTTGGTTGCATCATGGAATATGTTGTTCAGTGGCATACATCGGACCAAAGGCAAGGAAGTGTAACAACTTAAAAGATGTACACATACAGGTGCTAGGAGGATCACACTTCAATCCAGTAGCTGATGATGGTACTTTCGATCCAAAAGGAGAAAATACAATAGTTGATGAACGGATAACTGAGGAACTAGAGACATCACCAGAGAAAGAAAATGAAGATTACTCAGATACGGAAGGAAGTGATACATCAGGAAATAATTTATTGCAGCAATCTTCCAAAGAAGAATTAGGAATAAATTTATTAATGAAGGAAAGAGGGCACCAGTCTAGGTTAAGCTGCAACCACAAGCTAAAAGGAGTGGCATGGCAGGAGGTCTCTATCGGAGAAGTATTCAGATGCGCTTTTCTGGACACAGGATCTGTCATCAGTTTGATACAGGAAGGAGTTGTTGATGGCTTAAACCAATTTGGACACATTCTGAAAAGATGGAAGGTAGATATTACTCTCAATGGAGTAACTACAAGGATTGTGGAGTGTACGACAGCAGTGGCCATAAAAATAAAAACAAGGTGCCGGGAAATAGTGCTACCATTGGTCGTCGTTCAGGATGAACATATTCCAGCTTGTTTACTGCTGGGATGAATTATCTAGTGGAGTCAGATGCAATTTTGGACTTCGGAGAAGGAATAATCGCACATGGGAACGATGCCGATGACGTAAGTGATGGCTTTACCATTGATGTTTTTAACCTCACAGTGAATAAGGATAGTGACTTAATAACAGTCCAGGAAATAATAAGGTTACAAGATAACTCTGAAGTGATTAGGACACTAAAGAAGAAAATTGGAAATAATCAAGAGATTAGGAAGACTGATATATTATTGAAGGAATATTATCGATATAGGAAGGACCTACGAATGAATGGAGCCATCTTAGTAAAAAGGATTAGAGATGAACAATTTGGGGCTGTTATAGGGTTCCAACAGATGGTAAGCATTACTGTGGTTACACATCGGAATTTAGCTCATATAGGACGAGAAAAATTAACAGATCTTGTTTCAAGGTATGTTTGGCACCCCAGAGGTCAGTTAATCATTCAAGATGTGTGCCGAACATGCCCAACTTGCCAACTGAATAAAATAGACCATCAGGTTGTGTTCTCCACCTATATGGAAGATTAAGGTGCAAAACCCGTTCGAACTAGTAGCTGTCGATGTTATGGCCATGCCTAGAACTAGGAAAGGAAACATTGCTTGTTTGGTGGCTATAGATCACTGTAGTAAATGGGCTGCAGTGAAGGCGTTAAAGGATAAATCTGCAAGGAGTGTAACAGAGGCTTTTGAAGGACAAATGCTTCCCACATTTCTGCGACCACCATACAAGGTATTGACGGATAATGGAGTGGAATTTAGGAGCACAAGATTTAAGGAAATGCTTCAGGCCTACGGAATCGAACATGTCTTTAGCAGTCCATACAAACCAGCGGCTAACGGGGCAGTGGAGAGGGTCAACCGGACATTTGCGGAGTTCCTCAAGAATACGGTAACGAAGGATAAGGAATGGGATGACTGTTTACCCCGAGTAATAATGGTATATAATAATACAAAACATGCAGAGTTAGGAGTGACCCCAGCAGAGAAACTAATGGTTCAAAAACATGAGAAAGGAAAGGTATTACCAATCTCAAGAAAGGAACAGGACAAGTGGAAAGAGGGTCATCCAAACTGGTTGCCATACGCAGTAGGGGTGAAAGTTAAAAGGAAAATCATCTCAGTGGATAGAACTTTGGAGAAAAAATTAAGCAAAAGGTACGAGGGCCCTTTTGTGATAACCAAGGTGATTGCAGGTGGAATGACATATGACATTGAAGGAAACGGAAAAACTATGAGGACTCACTATGCACATTTAAAAGTTTGGGCAGACCCTCCGGAATATTTGCTTGACTATTTTAGGATCGAAGAAGAAACATATGAACAAGGAGAAGAACAAGTATGGGAGACAGAAACTGAAGAAGAAGAGAAAGAGGAGGAACCAACACAAACTTATGTAATTTATGGAGGACAACTTGGGAGATCAACGAAGGAAAGGAAACATGGAAAAAATAAAAAGGATATTTGGGATTTAGTAGAGGTAGCTATAGGAGAACCTAAATACAAGGTAGATATAGCCACACAAACTGAAGCCATAACAATAAATAAAATGACCCAAACGGAGATAGAGCTGACATCTTCGCCTATTGATACAAATGACTTAATGGATTGGTTGGATTCAGCGCAGTCAGAGGTTAAATCAGATGAGGAACTTAATCTGCAAAGGGTCGAGAAGTCATTAAGATTTCCAGATGGCAGTTACACACTTGTAGGGGACATAGCGAATGATAGTGAAGAGGATGACATGGTCCCAAGAAAGGAAACACCGGAACCAGTTGAGGTATGTAATATTAGTCAAAGTAATTACATTAATTCTAATAATGTTCCTTTCTATACCCCCAGGTCAATTCAGGAGGAGTTATGGGAAGTGGGTGAAGACCCTGAACGGATGATTTTAGAGGACCAATCGGAGGAACAGGGAGTGGATCCACAAGGAGTAGAAATTGGGTACCAGGTACCAATGACAAGATCTAGAGGTCCAGCTCCAGATATACCGAATGTCCAAAGGAGAGTATTGGAGTATGAGAGAAGGGCGGAGGAAAGACGAGCCTCTATCGGAAATTAGGTAAGGTTGTTTTCCCTTTTTGAGTGGTGGAGCTATTTTTTTCTTTTTAAGATTGGTTCCCAATCTTGGAAGGGGAGTAATGTAGGACGAACCAACTAATTCATAGCCTTAGTTAATACTTTATAAAATAAATAGTTTTGTTTTTCTGAAAGAGTTAAAAAAATCGAAGGTTGTGATCAAAATTTAAGGAAATAAATATTCACAAAAGTTCTGAAATTGTGACGAGGAAAATTACTGCTAAGTCACGGAATTCCAGTTACGTAAAAGGATTTGGAATTGTTTAACAACAAACAAGTTTAATTTTCCCCAGTATCGGGTAAGAGTATTTCTAAAGTTTATTTGTGAAAGGTTTAGTCATTTTTGTTATTTGTGGAAGATTCACTCATTTATTAAAGGAATGATTTTAGGTAGCATTTGTGGAGTAGAAACTTAAAAGTATATTTCAGTGCTTTGTGTTCAAAATTGAAAACAAATTTAATAGCAGAATTTAAATTCACGTATAGGTAACATTTTGAAGTAAAAACCTAAAAGGATATTTTTGTGCATCGTGTTTAAATTTAAAACAAATTTAATAGTAGAAAGCAAATTTACGCATAGGAAATATTTAGCAGTTTGACGATGTAGGATTGTCTTGAGATTTCGAAATAGGGTATTTTATTAGAGTGAATTATGGGATTATTTAAACGATATATAGGATATGTCAAAAAAAAAACGGACATTGGAATTTTCCATGCATTTAAGGAAATTCGTGTATGAAAATTGGGTGAAAGGTGACAGATGTAATTAACGGTGCAATCTGTGTTTAAATTTAGGTAGATTAACGAACGGAATATTTTATTGAAAAGTATATATATATGTGTGTGTGTGTGTGTGTGTGTGTGGGTGTGCGTGTGTGGGTTGTGTGCGGGATGCACATAGGCCGTGTAGGTATGAGAAATTTATAACGCACAAAGGATTTTTAAAATAACAAGACACACAGACGAAAGGTTAAGTTTATGCAAATTGGAAATTGTGAGGGAAAATTACCGAATAGAAATTATGGTTATTTATTATTATTATTATTATTATTATTATTATTATTATTATTATTATTATTATTATTATTATTATTATTATTATTATTATTATTATTATTATTATTATTATTATTATTATTATTATTAGTATTATTATTATTATTATCACGTTGCCTATTTATTATTAAGTTTCATTGTTATTTTTATTAGTATATCTGTGAGTGTGGATGGCACGTGAAAGTAAATAGTATATTTGTCGTTAGTATGTTTGTTGTTAGAAATGTATGTGGTTTATTTTAGTAATACCGATAAATTATTAATATTATTGTGTGTGTGTATTATTATTATTATTATTATTATTATTATTATTATTATTATTATTATTATTATTATTATTATTTTTATTATTATTATTATTATTATTATTATTAACGGTGTTAGGATAATTTGTTGTTACCAATTCGATTTAGGGAAATGATGACTTTATAATACAAATTTATATTGTCATTTTCAGGGTGCTGATTGCGGGAGCAAATCCAAAGGACAATCGTGTAGCTAAGTTAGCCCCTTTAGGCTCAAATCTAACAGGAAGTGTGGGAGGCATCGTGACGGTGACGACTGGCGCGTTTGTCTCACCCATCACTCATCTGGAAATAACAAATTTGGATCGTGCTGTTGGGGCTGAGTCGATCATTAGCATAGCGAGCTGTGCCTGGTGCTCGTAAGAAATAAATACTTACTGTAGGATTGTCAAAGGAATTTCCCGATCAGGAAAACTAACTCTCGGGCAAATTTGGATAAGTTGCTAAGGAGCGTATCGTTCCGTAAATTGTATAAAATTCTGACATTAAATTGTATTGTGAATATTTTCCGGAAAATTTAATATTGTACAATTGTACATAAATAAAGAATTTTGGGTACATATATTTCTAGTAATAGGGTATAATAGGTTATATGTATAAATTTAGTAATAGGGTATAATAGGATTAATATACTATATTGGTAATAGGTACAATAGGATTGACAAAAAAATATAATTGAGTATTTATTTTATTATATCAAAAATTGCATCTCTTTTGTGTTACTTGAATCCTTGTCTTTTCTCATTTAGTGTTGTCAGGAATAAGCCTTCTCCAAAGAGAATCCTG
>JABUQX010004487.1:52500-55000 GCA_015478945.1 Trachelipus rathkii
ATTTAAAAATCACATTTATATCAAAAAAATTTCAAAAATGAAATATCTCGAAAAGTACGACACTTACAGAAAAACCAATTACATATTTGGAATCAGCATATAAAGCATTACAAAAATAATAAAAAAAAACAAAACATTTTTTTCATAAATTAAATATCTCAAAACATTACGACACTTACAGAAAAACCCAATTACATATTTGGAATCAACGCATATAAAGCTTATTACAAATATGTAAAAAATAAAAGGCCCGAGCCGACGGGGGACAGAGGGGGACAAAGTCCCCCCCGTCGTCCTTGGACAGACTACGGCGCAAATACCAAAGAGCAGGGTTCTGGGAGACCTCGGAGGGGGGGAAGTAGTCCTACCCTGTCGTTCCCCGGAAGGCCGAGAGACCCCGACTCCTGCCATCTTTGCTGTTTACCCTTGGGTATTCTTTTAGTTAAAAAAAAAAAACTGACGGAGTCGTATAACGTAACTGGTCCTATATATTTTTAAATCATGTCCGTCACCACTTAAATTGATGTTAGAATCATATGACAAAATATATAAAAAAGAAAAAAATAATCAAAACTGACGGAGTCGTAAAACATAACAAGTCCTATTTTCATAAATAAAATATCTCGAAAAGTACGCTTACAGAAAAAAACTAATTACATATTTGGAATCAGCGTATAAAGCTGTACAAATATTTAAAAAAAAAAAAAAACAAAAAGCAAAAAAAAAAAAAATAGGGGCTCGAGCCGACGAGGGGACAGAGGGGAGGACGTTTTCCATACCCCGTAGAGGAGGGAGGAACCTACGTTTGCCCAAATACCAAAGAGCGGAGGTTCGGAGACCCTCCCTGGAGGGGAAAAAAGAATCCCACCCTATCGTTTGGAAGGCCGGCGAAGACCCTGACCTCCTGCCATTTTTGCAGTTACCATAGGTGACTCGCTAGTTAAAAAACATTAAAACGACCAGGTCGTAAAACGTAAAAAAGGTCCTTTATATATATTTGAATCATGTCCGTTACCACTTAAATTGATTGTTAGGATCATTTACTAAAATATATTAAAAAAAAAAAAATTCAAAACTGACTGAAAGCGTAAAACAGAAAAGGTCCTATATATATATATATATATATATATATATATATACTCCGATATATATATATATATTTTATATATAACTTATATATATATATATATATATATATATATATATATATATATATATATATATATATATATATATATATATATATATATATAATTATTAACTCTTGCATAACGTGTATTTTTTAAATAATAATTGTAGAACCCTTGGCGTGATGGAGTATTTTAGTTCATTAAAAGATTAGATGTGTTTCTTATTATCCTTTTGTAATTAATTAGTGGTATCAGCGAGAGAGATTGATTTATTAAAAACACTTAGAGGAATTAAAACGGAGAATGGTTTCATTAAAGTGATTAGTTTATAAAACACTTAGAGAACTTAAGATCGGAGAATGGCTTAATTAAAAAGTTAAAACATAGGACACTAATCGATGAAAAACATTATTTAAGGTTATTGTGGTACGTTTTTTTTTATTTTTTTATTTTATTTATATATAAACGAAAAAGATTAATTTATTATATAAACGAGTAAGATTTATTTATTAAAAGCACTCAGAAGAATTAAAAACGGAGAATGGTTCAAATTAAGGAGATCGATTTATAGCACTTAGAGGAATTAAAAACGGGGAATGGCTCAATTAAAGCCAAAATTGGGGCACTAATCGATGGAAAACATTATTTATGGTTATCACGGGACAAGCTTTCGTCTAAGTTGTTCATTAGACCTTTTTCAAGTAAAGGGAAGGACTTCAACTACAGATCAAAATGAAGGGTTTGTAGAAAGACACTTTACTTTCATGGAATGATTTAAATCTGTGAAATATTTTGATGATAACAGTATCGAGTTTTGGATGTAGTCGAATGTAAACTGACCAGGTATTTTATTAAAGTTTGTGGTATTGTGAATATATAGAGATTCGGCTATTTTTCTTTTTTGGGTATGGCTTATATTTTTTAGGATGGATGTGTTGTTTATATTTATTTTGTGTTGGGTGAGAGTACGATGTTGGGTAAGAGATGAATTAATTTCATCTTTGGTAAGGTCGGTTCTGTGCTGATTTAAACGTCGGGCCAGATCATTTGTTTCTCCTATGTATATGGAAGGGCAGTCGTGGCAGGGGATTTGGTAAATGCATTGTTTTTGGGGGATTTTGTATTTAGGGGGCTGAAGGGTGTGTTTGAGGGAAAAAGTATTGTTTTGAGTAATGGATATGGATTTTGGAAGATGTTGTTTGATAGTGTGGTTAAGTTCATAAGGCAGAGGAAGGAATGTTTTAGGTGTATTGGCGTTTTCATGTTGGGCTTGGTAGTATTTTTGTTTTGCTTTTTTGTAGGCAGAATTTATTATGGAGGGTGGGTAACACTTATAAATTGTCCTCCTGGTTATCAAACACCCTCCAACC
>JABUQX010004487.1:60000-64847 GCA_015478945.1 Trachelipus rathkii
TATTGAAGACAATCACTTATATTAGATGCTGTGTGAGATACGTGAAAAGGTGAAACTCGAAGGATAGCATTTATATTCAATAGCTCCAATTATTACAAGCCTACAAGGCAAATATATCACTGCTCACTTACGAGTTCACGGGTATATAATTATCAAAACATATTACATAACATGACTAACGAAACATTGCCAAATGACTGCCTCACCATGACTGTCTGAAAATCTTAACATGATATCTTAGGCTCTACGTAAAGATGCGCCGCTCAATCCAGTTTTCTTTAATTAAATAGAATTAAGGAAGAACTGAAATTAAAAATCAATACGACAGACTTCGAAATATTGTCTTTGAAATATCATAAAGATCGAATAAAAATTATTTTCAGATTGTATACCAAAGAATCGGTACAATTTTGTCGATTCCGATTCCTGAAAAACAACCGATTCCGATTAATCGTCCCATCACTAATATATATATATATATATATATATATATATATATATATATATATATATATATATATATATATATATATATATATATATATATATATATATATTATATATATATATATATATATATATATATATATATATATATATATATATATATATATATATTATTGGAAAAATTCTTTGCAGAATTATCCGAAAGGTGTAAATAGAACAGTTTGTGACTGTTCCTTCCAAATTGAGACGTCTATTCAATTACTAAAACTAGCTTAATAAATAAAAGAGTTTAAAAGTTTAAAATCAACAATACAACTCACCTAAGTTTAATGATATAGCTTGATGATTATCGTTTTCCTAAGTAATTTACTTGGGATTGAGCCTTTTTATTGAAGGCTTTATTAATTAAGGTATAGGTAGTTAAAGTTCAAAGCTTAAGGCTATCATAATCTATTACCTAGTAAGAGTGGTTGTACCAAACTTAAACCAAGGATAGGGCGATAAAGTTAGAGAAGATTAGAATTAAATAGAATAGATAGAATACCTAACAACCAGCCCTGCTAAAGTCGGAATATAAAGTTGGGGCTAGCTTGGCATCATAGACTCTTCATGGTTTCTTCTGAACGAATTAAAATGCAATTATCACTGTAATTAGTAACTGATAGCGCCATCGCCGAGCTACATTGTTTCAAGCCTAGTTTTATAAGCGATCTGTCCTAAGAAAACTTCGCTTCAATTTTCAAAAACACGCCTTCGGAGGTGTTGCCTAACTAAAAATATATCGCTAAAGCAAAGAAAGTCTCCAGGAGCATACATTTTAAATCCCATAGTTCAATTCGAAAATAGTTCATAGCAAAATATGAAAGTTCAATCAAAATAGTTTATACCAAAATAGGAAAGTTTTAATACAGGAATAAAATATTTCTAATTCCTCCCCTTCAGAAAGAATTTGGAACAGAATTAAAGAGATTGACTTTCAACTAAACAAATAACTTTTAAAACATAACATTCAATTCATAACATGCAATATTATAAAGCAAATCAAAACATAGTTACAAAGTTCAAGCTTTATACAAACAAAGCAGTACAATAGTATAAGCAAAGTATTCAGAATATGATAATTAACATGGAAAGGCAGAATAAATTACTCAAATATAGTTGAGCAGTCCACAAGGGCAAGTGTGTAAAATCAAAACGATAAATTTAACAATTTAAAAATTTTAAAGTAAGATTTTAGCTTTGAATATGTTTGTGATATAATAAGCACTGTTGTAAAACCAGAGACAAAAAAAAGGGAATAGGAGTATAAGCTAGCACTGTTGTGCAACAAGTTCAAACCAGAATTATATAAATGGGAAGTTCAAGCAAAATATTTTTTTTCGTTTCGAACATTACAGACCAAACAAGGTCAAAGTATTTTTCAAAGCAAAATTTTTGTTTTTTTCGAACAAGCCAACGGCCAAATATAAAATATAAGTATGTAATATCAAATAATTATTAAACTGCCCATGGGACAACTGATATAAAGGGACAAAACATGTAAAAGGTCAAGGTAAACGTTTAAAAGCCAAAGGCCAATCATTGAAGGATCAAACATATATATGGAAGGTCATGTAAATGTAAGGTCAAGTAAATGTTTAAATGCCAAAGGCCAAATATGAAGGACCAAACATATATGTGTAAGGTCATGTAAATGTTTAAAGCCAAAAGCCAAATTAATGTGAATGTTTAAACAATGTAAATAAAAATATGCAAATTAAAGAAATTTGTTTTATTTTTTTTTTTAAACATGTCAAATAAAAAAAATTCAAGTCAATTAAAATAAATTCACTCAACTCAGTGAATATGTTTCAATGTAAGAAAATAAGCAAACATTTAAGGAAGACCACTACCCAAAGGTATAGAAGTCCTAAAGCAACTGCCCATAGGACAACTGATTGATATAAAGGGACAAAAGTCCTAATAAATATTGAAGCACTTTCATATGGCATTATACTTTAAAACAATTAATTTAAGAATTTTAAATAAGTAAGCCTAATAATAATGTATAAAATCAAATATTTTTTAAAAGTACTCGATGCGCAATTTCAGGTGATAGTTGGACAACAGACCTGCTCCATCACCGTTTCTTTCAAATCACAGTACAAATATATTAGATCTAAATACAAGAGTGGAGACTAGGCCTATTCAAGAATCGAATTCTAAGCAATCTTTAAAGCAGATATTAAGTTCAATAATTACAAGAGAGTGCAAGATCCTTCCGATTTATTGTTAAAGGTTTTCGTAAATGTTTTCTTTTTAAAAATCGAATTTTCTAGGAGACATGGAGTTTGAAGATACAAGGTAGAATCAAAACGACTACTGTATAACTATGACTAAAAAGGTCCTAAAATATAGTGGCACTTTAAATTCATATAAAAGCCCATTAATCAAGTTCAATGAGCATTTTTTGGCTGTCTTAGGATTAATTTTCATAAGCCAAAATTATGTCCTAATAACAAAATCAAATATTAGTAAAACTTTAAATTAAATGTCTTCAAAATAAGATAAGCCAGTGAAACTTAAGTAGGCCTATCGTATACGTCAGCTCAGCAGAAAAGTTGCCAAATCTTGAATGGGCTCGTTTAATCATAAAGAACTTTAATATATAAAAGGAATTATTATAAGCGTGCACACACCCATAAGACAGCTTGGGACAATCCCAAAATACATGCAGGCCTCGGAGAAAACCCTTATTACAGGATGCGGCTATTTTTTCAACCCATACAATTTTGGCGTACAAGACTTTATTCCCATTTACTTTAAGGTTCAAACCAAATGAG
This sequence comes from Trachelipus rathkii, assembly GCA_015478945.1. Classification (NCBI taxonomy): domain Eukaryota; kingdom Metazoa; phylum Arthropoda; class Malacostraca; order Isopoda; family Trachelipodidae; genus Trachelipus; species Trachelipus rathkii. Next base: position 63,270 of record JABUQX010004487.1, read on the forward strand.
ATGCATTAATGCCCCAGTACTATCTAAGAGTAACACTATGCCTAGGTCAATAATAGCCTATTCGGCAAACAAACTTAGCGTGAGCTCAATCTTATAGGCTATCAGACTTTCATTAGGCACCAGAATTTCAATTTTAATCAAAGATCATTTAACATATGTATAAGCAACTAATTTAAGTAATAACACAAATTTCTAATTTGTTTTGGAGGCACTTTTATTACTTTACTTGATTACTTGATGAAATTGAGTTCTTGCGATCTCAATTTCAACAGAGGGAACAGATTCTTCGCTTGCACTATAGATTTTATTATATAAGGCCAAAGTGATAAGGCTAAATTATCAAAAATTATGTAAATCATTCTTTGATATCAAGCATTTAATCTAGAGCGAGATTACTATCACTTAAATCGCCTGGTTTTAAATTTTGCTACATAGGACAATCAATTTTTATCCCATCTCATCTATCAGCATAGTACATGAAATTTCCCTCTTGTTTATTTCATTCTAATAAGTTAAAACTAATTTCATTTATACATCTAATACGTTTAAAACAACGTAATTATAATCTTTATAAATAACTATGTTACAAGTCAACTAACATTTAAGCTACATTACTCAGTATAAATGAAACTTTAATAAATATATAAGGGTGAGTAATAATAAATTCAAGAGCATAGGCTAATAAGACAATTAAAATTGATTTTACTATATATATATATATATATATATATTATTTTAAATAATTCTTTGCACAATTATCCGTAAGATGTAAATAAGGCAGTTAGTGACTGTTCTCTCCAATAAAAAGGATTAGTCTATCGGTTTAAAATATAGTCTAGCTTAACTAATTAAAAAAAAAAGATTAAAAATCAAATAATTAATCACCTAAGATTTATAATATAAATCACTTTAAACAAATTTTTCAAAGTAATTATACTTGGATAGAAGCCTTGAATTAAAAGGATAATTTTTATGTAAATATAAAAACGTAGTTAAAATAATTCTTAACTTTTGGTCTAAAAATATCTTCCAGGAAAAGAGTATGTCCCAAACTAAAATTAGGTTTAGGGAGATAGAGTTAGAAGAGTGTAAGGGTAAAATAGAATAAAAAGAATACCTAGCCTAATTTACGTTGGGCACTGTTTCCTCTTTTTATAAAAGGAGATAGTTCAGACCCAAGACTAAAAATATTATTTAAATTTAATGATAAAGAATACTTTACAGTTTATAGACTCTTCATAGTTTCTTCTGAACATGGAGCCAACTTTTATTATCACTGTAATTAGTAACTATAGCGCCGTCGCGGCGCTACATTGTTTCAACTTTCAAGCCTAGTTTTATGAGTGATCTGTCCTAAGAAAACTTCGCTTCAATTTTCAAAAACCACGCCTTTGGGTGTTGCCTAACTAAAAATATATCGCTAAAGCAAAGAAAGTCTCCAGGAGCATACATTTTAAATCCCATAGTTCAATCTAAAATAGTTCATAGCAAAATATGAAAGTTCAATCAAAAATAGTTTATAGCAAAATAGGAAAGTTTTAATACAGGAATAAAATATTTCTAATAATATATATATAT
>JABUQX010004488.1:0-27712 GCA_015478945.1 Trachelipus rathkii
ATTACGATAATTAATATTTTTAATAGGAGACATGGGTGAATATTTGTCTACAGTCGCTTGCCCTATTAAAACATTTGAAATTATGAAACATGTCGTGACCCTGTTTACTTGAGTTATTGCTATTTAACAAATTCAGGCATTAGAGCAAAAACGTTTTTGCGTTAAACGCAGGCATTGCATCGCCTTCGAATAGTTGGTTTGACAAGGCCCGAGAGACAATACTTCAGCTGACTTTTGGAGTTAACCATTCTGTAATTCAGAAATTTCTTACTATATACTAATATTATAGTGAAATATATATATGAGGGTGATGACCTTATATATAGTAATCTATATATATATATTATATATATATAGAGGGAATGGCAGTTTTTTTACTGTAAAAGTCATCATTATAGTATATAGAGTGCGGTATAGGTATACCGTACTCTATCATATTGTAAGTATAGGCCTGTCGAACATTACATATTAGTCTATATAAGCGGTAGGTTAAGTAATATTATAGTTGATCATATTGTATAGATATAGGTGGCGAGTAGTATATGATTGTAGAAATAATAACTATGTATATAAATATGGTAGCTGGACATAGTACGTTAAATTAGATGAAGACTATAATGCAAGTTTAACCTATGTTGGTGAAGTACTCGGTATGTTTTTAATTTTGAGAGGGAGAGGAAGGGGGAGAAATTTAAGATATTATGTGCGTGAAAAAGGTCGTAATAATATGAAGCAATGGAATGCTTAAATTATGCCATGTTTGTGATGAATCTTGAGTTAAATTTGGTAACAAAGAAAGCGTAGAAATGCTACTTTAACATCATAGAACTTGATGTTTTCCTTTGTAAGAACATATATCCTGCATTTTTATACGATTGTTTTATCCTCTTGTCCAACAATGTGCATTTCTACTTTTTCTCATGGGTCAAATATGTGTCTAACATGTTCTCACAAATAAAAAAGCGTAGTACTTAATTTCGATAAAATCGCATAGTACCGGCCAATATATATATATATAATATTATAGACTATACTATATATACATATATGTGAAGTGAAGTACTTATACTTATAAATATACTATTACTAAATATATATTAATCATATTATATAATTACTATATATCATATATGATATATATATCTATATGAATATAACTATATATATTAATAATGAGTATAATAGATATATATATTTACATAATACTCACTATAGATTATTCTTGGGTCTTGCAAGGGGCCCCATAGTCTCCTAATCTTTGTGTCGGGGGGCGCCTACTTACTCTATGTTCGTCCACATGTCTGCTGAGGTTGGCCCCGATAGCACTTTTCCTTTCCCTCTCGTGGTCTCATTGAAGGGACGTGTTGCTTGCTGAGGTTCGGCAGAGCCATTGTCCTACAGTCAAGCTTAGCTTCTTATGCCTATAATCTAACTATTCCTCATGCTTGGAAGCGCGCACATGCCAACCTGTTCCCGAAAAAAGGTAGCCGGTCTGATCCCTCTCAAACTAATTCAGAGTATAGAGCTCTCACTTCTATATTCTAATCTAAAAGTCCACTCTGAAACTACTTCTTCACCATGCCATTTCCGGAAATCAAGTCTTGAATCCTCAATTCCTCTGTCTGTTCAGATGACATATGGCTTTCGTGGTTCGATAAGGGCAAACTGGTGCCACACTTGGAGATCGTTTGGACGATACTTTCTATCTAACTGATTTATGATCTGTGACTGCCACTATAAAAGGGGACCTGGGAGGGTGAGCAGTTCGAGCGTGGATGGTGATTGACATTAAATCACATAAAAGCTTTCTGTGAACCGGGTTTGGACATCGCACGTACACTGCTCTTTTTATAGCAACCATCTCATCTTCACACTTTGTAGGTTCTCACTCCTTGCTACATCTTTGGTCTATTCCTCTCCGAGCGCTCCGAGTATAGTCGAGCACTCTGGATGGAGCAGACCTCTTCTCTTTTTCTGTTAATTAGGGGTTCACGCAGATTACGTAGCAAAACTCAACTTATTCCTACTTTTCATTACAATCGAACCTCCTCAGTGTACTTCCAACTCTGTTATATTCACCTTATTCCCGTTGAAACTCAATAGAACCATCCACCTTCTACTTGCATCACATTCCATAATTCTGCTCACCGTCTTTTTGAAGAGCGTCAACGCAATTTGATTGTACACAACTTATAAATACACTTTCTAGAGTTGCTGTTCACGTCTTTATCTACATTAATCTCGTATCATCTCGTGTCTCGATCTGAGATGTATTTTTCCCGTGGTGGTCACCCTGCAACGTTTGTAAATATTTTAATCTCTTCAAAACCGGAAGCTATTCTCCTACATCTCAACCTAGCCTCAAGGACACCATCTCGCAACTATCCTAATGTCTCCTTCGACGCATCTACTACGTTCTCACTGTGAGAATAACATAAAACATATTTTAAGGTCTTAAATATAAACAAATAATGTCTTGAGAAACCATCATGTTTGCCAATGGTTGCTAAGGTGGCCCTCAAAGAAGACACTGGGAGTTCTATTCAGGATTGCTAGGAGAATTTTTTTTTCATCTACACTAAGAGCGATCGATGCCTTATGGTATAAATAATATAAGGCCTCATCGCCCTTCGTTATGAGACTCCTGTTCTCTACACGATTTGGGGCTAAGGCTCAGCTTACTTAAATTGCGATTGGGTTATGAGCTTCAGAGCAAGAGACGAGAGAGAAACTGAGTCCCCAATTCTCAAACTCTCTCTTGACCTCTTATCTCTTCGATATGACGTTGGTGACCTCTCAATCTTATCTATTGGTTGGAATTACAGTTGTAGATGCTTGAGAGATCCGAGTTACTGATCATTCCAATAACTCCATATGCGTCGCCCTCGCATAAAAGGAGGTTGCCAACACTCGCATTGGATAATATAGCGTGAGTATTGAGAAACTCACAGACTTATATGTTGTGGAGTCTTCATTTCTTACAGCTACTTCGGTGTGAGAACTTATAATATATCACCTTGCTTCTTTCTCGATTTCTTTAGCCATACGTATATTAATATTTTCCTCTTTAAAGCCCACGTCTGCGCTCACACTGAGGAGAAATGTATGCCTTATACTGATTACCAGCTGGGATTGGGATGGGGTTATTCCTCATTTGTTTTATTTTCTGCCCCCGCCTTGAAAAGGGCTCTGACTACTAGCAGATTGTATAATCTGTAAAAAAAAAAAATGAGTGTGAAAGATTACAGTGTAGATATTAGTAATATATAGTATTTATAATATATGAAAGGTTGCAATAAGGTTTACTGTTATCATATAAATTCCTAATATAGATAATATAATATATATATATAAATATATTACTATATATATTATTATATTACTGTATTATATTATATTATATATATATTCGGGGCCCCTCGGGATATGAAGAAAACTCGTATATCATTATTTATATATACATATGCTTTCATAAATATCTATATAATATAGTTACGTATAGTACCTCGTATAAAGTTCAATAAACTACAGTAGTATACCGTATATTATTAATTCTCATATAATTAATTATATAATATTAATATATATTAAATATAATATCTAATAATAAAATAATATATGTATATAGGGGATCATGGTTGGTATTAATCACTTTCTCAAAGTACCTGTTTTTATTAATACATATCGGGGTTTTGAGTATGGACATTCGGGAACTAACGATTTCAATTTAAAATTAGGGGTGAGAGTGCAAAATGTCTATCTAAAATCCAACAAGTGACCACTTTAATATTAAGGACAGTAGCTTCACACTCTAAAAAATATTGTATTAATTTTTTTTAATTACTATTATATATAATTTATACAAATTTTATATTCATATATTATTTGAATTTATTATGCAACCTCTGAAGATAATATGGGGTTTAAATAAAAAAAAAAAAAAAAGGCTGGCAAGTTTCCTGAATAGCAATAAAAAGCGTTAAGCTAAAAAATGTTCGCTTAGAGGAACAAATGCATACAATTCGGTTCCAGGCTTTCTCTATCATATTCTCACTTAAGTTTTTTTTTTTTTTTCAAATACTATCTGGCTAAATATAATGAATTAGACAAAACACATGAAATTTTAAAGATGTGGTACCAGTGACAGCTTCAAAAGATATAAATTAGGACCATGTTTTGGTTTATGAATCCGTCAGTGTTATTTTCTTTTTTTGTTTTTTTTAAATAGAAAAATCTATTGCTAGTATAGGTGATTAACTAAATTGAAATTTAAAGTATGTAAAACGGACATTGAGAATCAAAGTTCGGTAACATGATTTTAAAATAATATTTACCTCATTTTTACTTAAAATATTTTTTAAAAAAGTGAATATTTTTTAGCGATGATTACGTGATATATCATAATAGTGATTTATAATTTGGATATCATAGTGTATTATATTAGCTAAACTAATAATGTAAAATATAATGATCTAACTATAATTATATATAGATTAATTTAACGCATATAATATGATATAATATACATATTATAGTTTTAATATACAAATATATTATAATATTAATTTAGATTAAAATATTATTTGTAATTGTTTTTTTATGTTATCTATGGCTAAGTCGATTTTTCATTATAGATTTAACAAACTAACGGGAAATTACACCTAGGGAGGTAGAATTCAGCAATGGATAATCGAAGGAGCTCGGGTCTCTATAGGATGGACCGCCAGGGGTGACTTCGTCCGCCGCCAGTCTTGTCCCTCTGTACCCGCTCGAGCCTCCTAATAGGTATAATATAATGACTTCCTTTGTACCTTTATAGTACCTTACCAACATTACTCGCAATAGTTTCATTTTGAACTAAATAAAAAGGCTTAAAAAGCTGAATAGATTATTATTATTATTAGATATTAATTATTATTATTATTACGATGATTATCAATTGGGCAAAATCGTAGAAACTTAGTTACTGGTGACACCCGAGCGTACAGTGAATAACTTAACTGACCTAACCTAACCTAAACCTAACAAGCACTAACTTAAACCTAAAATTAATGTCTTTATACATTAATCCAGTAATCCGTTAGTTTGTGATCAGATAGAACGAAGTAGGAGTTCAGATGGCTTGTTACGAAGTGCTAGCTCATTCGTGATAGAGGAAGGTATGACTAGTAAACTAACTCGAAAACGTTAGTTTCACATTGCTCAAGGTTATACATTTTTTTGTTTTCTAACAAATTTTGCCATTATTATTTAATTATTATATGATATAATATTATGTTTATCATTATATTTACTTTATTATATTAATATATATTATTAATTCTATTATTATCTATTTTACTAATATATAAACTTGAATTAATTCATGTAAAAAAAAAAAATTTCCTTCTTTATTCATTCTTACAAAAAGAGTTGCGAACCGGCTGGGCTGGCAAACTTGCCTGTCAAAATGAGAAAGTGCTCTCCTTTTCTTAAATTACTAAAAAAAATATATATTATCTTTGGCAGAAATTCAATGATCAGCCATTTGATCACAATAATAGGACCTAGGTGTGACTTATCGAAGTCACATGTAATCTGGAAAAGGGGTCAGAAATTTAAGTAATTATATAAACGGTTAACGTATCAAGGGCGAATATAATGGACAGGTCGCTATCCACAAGTTGTTCCAATATACCGCGCATCACATATGGTGATAACCTGGAGGAGTGATTACTTGATTCTTCGTGTGCTTGTTATTTGTAACAGGAAAAAAAGAAAACCACAAATTTCTAACTATTAATTAGTTATCCTCTGTTAACGTTGCAGTAAAATGACTGATTTTTTCTGTTTGATTGTGTGATGTGGCAGAATATAACAATTGAAAATAAAATAGTAATTTTAATTTTAAACATTTTCTATTGCTTTACAAATATACTCTGGTGAATGAGTCTTATACTCTAATCTAGAAAATCAGTCTCAAAGGCACTTGCATACATTTAACGGGACAAGAATGGGCTAGGATGCGTGTGGTCGTTCACCAGTGAGTGTCCGGATTTTAAGCGATAATATCGAAGTTTTTTAGAAATAACATATACGGGGCTCTAAACTAGTAACGTGGAAGCCTGAATAAGTCAAGCAAACCGAAGCCTATATCTTATATATAATAAGATAATAAGAAATAATTATAATCATATAATATAATATAACTATAATAGATATATATAATTATGCTTAGATAAGGATTATATGATATAATACCTATATTTATAATTAACTATCGATCGACGACACCAGATCTAGTAAGAGGACTTTCTAAAATTTTTAATTAAATATATATATTTCTAATTATATAATTAATTATTATATTGGCCTGATTTCTGTATTCCTTATATATTAACAAGTTTTAAATCTAATATTATTCAATATTTATTTCAAGTATTATAAAGGTATGATGTCTGTATAACTGCAACTTACTCGGTATTCTTCCAAAAACATTATTCAGAATATATTGTGAACAATCACAATATATTAGATATTCTTTATTTTTCATATATCTATTAATATGGACTAGTATTAAAAAAAATTAACAATAAAATTAAATATATCAATAAATAATGATATTCATATATATATGTTAATATCGTAATATAGCCATTCATAATTCATAAATTATAATATATATTAGTATATCTATGTAAAATGATAATAAAGTATAATATAATATAATCATATTATATATCGTATATAAAAATATATATATATAAATAATATATATATCACAATCAATATACATAAAAAGAGTATATAAGTATCTCTTTATCTCTACTAAACAATATAACTTGTATAACGTTTCAAGTTTATTTATAAAAATTACAATAGTAGTAGGAATAAATGGAAACTAAAAAAAGTAAAGCTGCAGTAACAAAATATTGGCAAACCCAAAAGGTTTTCAGTAATGCCAGGCTATTTAAATGATCAGAAGAAAAATAACTTTTAGAAATGGTCAAAAAACAGTAAGTCAAAAAAAAGTAGAAAACGGAAAACGCTTTATAATATATTATATTATAGTTAAATATATAAATATATAAATTATATATTAATATAATAATCATAGTGTAAATAAAAACAATAAAAAAAATAAATAAATCAACAAAAAAAAAAAATAAATAAAGACAAAAAGAAAGAAAAAACCATAAAATCAGTAAAGAAAAATAAATCAAAAATAACAATCTACTAAAAAAAAAAAATAAATAATATCAAAAAAAACTAATGAAAAAACAAAAAAAATAAAAAAAAAAAATACATCAGAAAAAAAATAAAAATAAACAACAAAACAAAAAAAATCAAAAAATACAAGCAAAAAAAAAAGTACAAGAAATAGTGCTAATAATATCTATAATATATAACATTTCGGTTAATCCTTTGATACTAATAACGTATAATTTAAGTTATGATTCGAAATATAGTATAACATTAATCATAGGCAAATAATAATTAGATAAGCTATCGTAGATATACTCCTAGTCATATAATCGATACTTAATCATATTATATATTAGTCGACTAACATATCGATATTAGCCTGAGTAATGCATACCAGACCACTTATCCACCGCAATCCAGCCGGACACCGCACCACTCACCTAGTCATACTGACCATATAGTATGACCTTCCATCATTTAAATTTATACGACTCTGGCTGTGATCTGTCTCCATCATACTATTTAGTTGTTTCATAATATACTAATATAATATTATAAGCCATTTATATATCATATGAGAATTTGTACTTAAAAATAGCAATCTATCAATGAATTGTATTATAACTTCTTGCTAGTACCCTGACGACAGATAGATAACATGCGACATACACACATCCGCGTCTACCCCATCCAGGCACTCAGCCACACCCTACCAAACTTACCGCCCTCAATCTCACCGACCCACGACACTAGGCCACATGGGGTTTTTATACTAGGTACAATCAAGATTAAAGCTGAAGCCCCGTTCAATATTATAAAAACGGATATGGGGGGTTGAGATATGGTTAGAGTTGACTAATTATGGGATTGAAGAGTATTAGAAGTTGAGACAGGATTGAGGGGGGATGGGAGCGATGTGTTCATTATATATCGGGATATTAGGGTTAAGAAGGGGTGTGGATATCTTTATGGGAAGTGATATGAGCGTAAGTGTAGAGAAAGTGTTGTGATGGTGAGTACGAGGGCTGCGTGTTGAAGAAAGTTGATGAGTGTGGGGATTAGTAGGGGAGTATATAGTAGTTAGCTAAAAATTTTAATCGTGGGTGGTCGTAATGATGAGATGTGTGGTATTTAGTGTGAGAGTAGTGTTTGGTGTGTAGTATGATGCGTTATTATAGATAGTGTAAAAGGTAAAAGGCTTAGGATAGTAATTATTGATAGGTTTGAGAGATAACGTATGTATGGGTATGATGTATCTGTGATGATCGTATAGGGATGTGAGAGAGTATGAATATGTTATGTCGATGGAATAATAGAGTAGTGAGGTATAGGGATCAGAGTGATATGTATGTATAGAGTAGTGAGAAAATTGCTGGCTAGAAACAGTGAAAGAGTATAGGGTATGTAGTTTTAGATAACGTGCACATCAGTATCATAGGATAGCTTAATTACTGTGGTTGAACCAGTGAATGCTGTCTGAACAATATTTCGGTCGCCACCTACAGCCCGCCGCCGAACCGACACCACATCGTCTTGGCGCAGCATTATTTTTGTCAGGAAGCCCAAATGATATCAGCAACTTACCAATAAAATGTGTTCCTGCAGGAACTTAATTATTTTATTATGCAAAGTCCAATAACGTATCGTTTCTGTTTCTATTTGGTACAGGACAAAAACAAAAAGACTATTGGGTTTCCCTACTAAATCGCAAATAACCACCTGTCTTGAATACCCTCCCTTATTATATTACGTTTTTGACAAAATGTTTCATGCAATTAGCTCATAGTCAATTTGGCTCTCGCAATCACTAGGAGAGTTTGGAAGAACTAACAAATCTACCCTAAAACAAAACTGACATTTTGTAATCAAATGAAAAATTTTAGTTCGAATTATTTTTTTAATGGAAGAGTAGAAAGTTTTCTCAATCCCTTTTGGATAATACAGGTATTACTTATAATAATGACGCTATTGAAAAGTATTGTTTGCGTTTGTCAATGCAATTCCTCATATCTAGCCCATCAGTTTGTGTTCCCCTGTGGTATTCTGTTCGTTAAAGTAATACCATAGTAAAAGGGAATTTACTATTATCTCCTTTTTTTAATAAGTAAATACTGCGATATCGCACCGAAGGCAGGAGTCGGGGCTCTCGGCCTACCGTGGAACGACGGGGGGACTTCGTCCACCCCCCTCTGTCCCCGTCGGCGCGAGCCCCTAAATGGGGAAATAAAAAAAAATAATAATTTCCCACGATGTATCAAGTGGAATAAAACAAAAAAAAAATGTTCACAAATTAACGTATATTTATGAAACTTATTTGATTCTAAATAAAGTTCTTCGAAGACTATAGATTTCTTCTGTTATTAATGCACTTTAAACCTTAAACCTTTATATAATTTGTTGTGCCTCCTCTCTCTCCTCAGTCTCTCTCTCTTCTCTGTCTCCCTCTTCTCTCTCGTCTCTCTCTCTCTCTCTCTCTCTCTTATTATAGTATAGTATAATATATAATATATATATAGACAGAGAGATAATAGATATGAATATTATTAATATTAATATCATATATATATTATATATTATAATATATAGAATATATATAATAACACCAATAGTATATAATATCCTAACAATAATGTTAATGATTAAATAAGTTTAACGATACACAACAAAGCAGACAAAAGAAAACTAAAAATGAAGAGAATAAAAGTGAAAATACAGTAAGGACAAATTAAACCTTTTTTTAAAAATTAAAAGAAGTTTTTTGTACCCAAATGCTCAATCAGCCTCAACAAAAACTCGGAAGGGTAAAGTAAAATTGTTTCTAAATAATAGTTAGCGACGAAATAGGCGGTATTACTTGCTGAAGTCGAAGAGTACCTTTGCTGACACTACAAAACAAGCTTGACCTAATAAGATATCGTCTAGATAGCATATATATAGTATATATATTAATTAGTCTTATAACAATATATATATAGTACTATAAATATATATAGTATATATATAGTATATTATCACATATACTCACTACTATACTTGAGAGTCAATATACATAATATATACTAATATTATATAGTATATATATATATATATATTTAAACTTTATACTATATATCAGGTTCTTTGGTCATTCTCGCCAACCACTATAGGAATTTTGTAAGGTTGGTAGTAGTATCATCATATTGGGTTTGTAATAACAGAAAGAAAATAGTTGAATTTACGCAAAATATTTAAATCTCGCAAGCACTTTGGTTCGCGAAAAGGAAAAAGGTTTAGTACACCAAGAAAAGACCATATATTAGGTTTTTTGAGCTTAGCGCATATTATTATATATTATTTAGATTTTATATTAAGACATTTTAATGAGATTTCTTTATGGATTGCTTGATATTGTTTAAAATAATAAAATAATATATAATAATTATGATTATACTAATAAGTTATAAGTATAATTAAGAGGCCAGCCTCTAGAGATAGCCACAATGCCATATCCCTCAAAAACTAACAAATAGCTAGAGGGAAAGGAATACTATTGTTGGACATCCTGGCATACATTTTAGTGCGGAAAAATGTAAAACAAAAGAAAAAAGCTATTTTGTTTCTGTAGAAAGATCGCAAAGGATAGACATAGTATAGTATAGTATAGTACTATATTTGTAAAGTATTTACACGCGCAACATGTAGAGGGGGCTCGAGCCGAACGGGGAACACAGGGGGAGGCGACGTCGTATTCAACTATACCTTCGAGTAGTAGGGGGGGGCGGGAAGGAAAGAACCCGCGACAAACCCAATAATTCAAAGAGCGGGGGTTCCGGAAGCCCTCCCCGTGGGGGGGATTAGTCCTACCCGTAGTTTCCCGGAACGCGAAGAGAATGCTGCCAGACTCCTGCATGCTGGTGGGGTATAGCCTATGGGCGTAGATCTTAGTTTAAAAAAAAAAAAGTTAGATAGAAATCTATGTGATTTGAAGAATACTTTTTGTTACGACACAATTCAAGTACAGCACAGCCCAAATAATGACTAGCCCTGAACACTAAATCACCAGAGGGGGGAAAAAAAAAAGGGGGGTATTTATCTAACACTGGAAGAATTTTCTCGCGTTAAAAAAAAAAAAAAGATTTAATCGAAACAATAAAAATAATCAAAGAAAGGAAAAAAAAAAAAAAAAATCGTACCACTCATGATCCAGAAAAAAAAAAGTCGGGGGCGTTAGAGCTTGAACAGCGAAGGTTTGTCGCCTTTTTAAACATCTTTTAAAAAAAAAACGTGGAGGGAAGGGGGGGGGGCGAGGGGGGCGGGGGGGGGGGGGGTTCCTTCTAGGTCACTAAAAAAAGTAAATTAATAAATTAAAATGTCATTTTTTTTTTATCATTTCGAAGGGAATTAGATTGTAGACTTATTTATTTCATTTTACAGGAGCTTAGGTAGTTTTCTGAAGATTTTTTTTTTTTTTTTTTCACATTTTCCGTCACTAAAATTTAACACATTCCCAGCAAGTGATTTACCTTTTCGGTAAGATGTCGGTAAGTAATTTAGTAATGGATTGATGGCCTTTAAAAAAGAATATTTTTTTATTTAAATATGAATTTTAACAATCTTTCCGAGAATGGAGAGTTTATCGAAGTAATTATGAAGAATTATCGCTTTCGCAATTAAACCTCCTTCAGAAATCTCAATTTCATCTATTATGGATCTGATTATTAAATTGTCATTTCCATCAATCAATTAAATATTTTAGCTCATAATGGCTTAAGTGCAAGCAATTGGTTCAAATTATGATGGAAATGTGGAATCTGCAGTTTTGTGAGGATTCTAAGAACCCTTACAATACCAAATTATTAGGTATTTGGTCTAAAGGACCATATAATCTTACAATTTTATACCTGTAAAAGTTAGATTTAGGGGCTAATACTTAAGAACATTTTTGTCTGTGAATAGTTGCTTTGTTAAACTTGCATTGACCTTGCCTTGTAGAAATAGGAGCAAAACTGTTTCTGCATGGGTTGCATATGGATGGAAGCATCACTTGAAATTACTCTTTAGGTGATGACAGATTGAGAGAGCGAGCCTTCCATTCCCAGGTATATTGGGAATTACACTGGTAATGATAGATTTAATGGCTTATACAGATGACCTAGCGTGTTGGAGTGAGGATGGACATTTTAGTTTGAATAAAAATCTTGATACCAATCCTTCATTATCTCACTGCAAAAACAAAGTAGTTGTAAACAAGGGGGTTTTGGTAGTAACCCATCCCTGTTGGAGCTTTTATAGTGTTCAAATAAGTGATTAACTATATAGATTTTATATTTGTGCGAATTGATACAGCCGCTTTAAGGTTGTTAATAAGGTAAACTATGATTTCTAAAGATATTCAAATGCCATCATTTAAACAGTGAGATACCCACCTCGTTTGTTTGACTTAAACAAATGTATTCCGATATATCAAGAGATAGGATAATAATAAATCCATGATTTCCTTAAACTGGCTTGCAGCCAAAGTTAACAAGAATAGCAAGGTAGAGAAAAGGGGTACAATTATTAATAATAAATTAAATAATAATATTAAACTATGTGAGAGTCCTAACGTTGTTTTTCACCATATAAATTGTCCAAATAATCCTGCGGATATGGTTACTAAGTGTGTTTTTCGCAAAGTATTACAGAAAATAATCATTTTAAGGATCCAACTTTAACTGAATGTGTTGATACTTTTTCATTTGAAGTTCCTTTTAAAATTCACTTTAGCATTCAGATTAATAGTATTCCCTCTGATCAGTGGGAAACAGTGATAGCACTAAATAAATTTTCTTCTATTGGGAAAATGTACAGGGTCACTCACTATATTAGAAAATATATATTAACATTAAAATTAAAAGTAAAAACAAAAAACCCTTCTCTCTTCCCCTCTATGGAAATGAACTGTAATTATGAAGATAGTTGTTCATTGGTTTATATTGGAGCACAGAATATCAACATTTCAGATACATATGAATATTTATTAAAGACAATGGCTGTAATGTCAACTAATTTATCCAATCAATTAAATATGTTTTGAATTCTGATGGCTTAATTAGAGTTAAATCCAAATTCAGTAAATTGAAGAGTAATTTTAATGAAAAATTTCCTATACTGTTGTCCAAAGATTGTCCTTTTACTAAAACTCTCATTTTTGAAACTCACATTAAATAAAAACATAAATTGCTTGCAATTCTTAAAAAAGAGTTTTATATTTCATCTGCATGTAACTGTAAAGAAATGTCTTAAAACCTGCCTTATTTGCAAGAAGTTATATGGTAGGACAATAAAAATAAAACAGAATGACTATACAGATTTTAGAGTATCCTTAAGAAGATACCCTTTAGGGAGATTGCCTTGGACCACACTGGTCCTTTTACTGTAAAAAGTAATGATGTTAAAATTAAGGGGTATATACTTTCTGTAACCTGTATGTGAAGTAGGGCTGTAAATTTATTGGTGTGTAAAAATATTGATTCAGAATCTTTCATCGATGCCTTTCAAATACATGTCTATGAATATGGTTACCCTGAGAGGGTAATGAGTAATGCTGGGTCCCCTATAGTTTCATCCTTTAAGGTAATAAAATCAATTTTAAATGATGTGGAGGGGCATAATTTTCTTAAAGAAAAGAATATTAATAATTTAGAACTTTCAACTTATCCACCTCATTCTAGCTTTTTAGGTTAAATTTTAGAATCTCCTGTGAAACAAGTGAAAAACATGATTTATGGGAGTATGAGTAGTTACACTTGCTGATGAAAAAAGTAAACATGTTAATAAAAAGAGACCTTTGGCCTTTAAACCACTCTTAAATAATCAAAGTATTGATCCCTCCGAACGTTTTGTTCTCACTCCTGAAATATTGTTCAGAGGGTACGAATCTCCTAATATGGATATTGCTCCCCATTTGCATACATCTGAAGCTGATGAGGAGGAGGATCCAGTTGGATCCCAAATAATGAAAAACAGGGATGAAATAAAGCTGTATAAAATGTATAAAAAGTTTCAGAAGGTGAAAAATACCATTACATATATATCATACTGAATTTTTTACCCAACTAATCTAAAGGAATTAGGTACTAACAAACCAGACAGGTATAGAGCCAGAATTATTAGAATTAGAGGTTAAATGACATTTTTTGCCATCAAACAACAACCTGCCAAACCATATTTTTTTTTCCAATGGGATAGTAACCTGACGCTGAAGGCTACTCTTGGAAGTGTTAGAGGTATCTGTTAAGAAGGGAATGGGAAATAAATTAAAGACTGTGTAACTAATTTTAATCTAAACAAAAAGGGTAAGGGAATACTTTAAGGCCTGGTTTTATTATTAGAGAAAAAAAAATATATTTAATTTCAATTTCCACATTTAATTTAAAGGCTATCAGACTGCTGGCTGATAAAATAAATGAAGAATGTGAAAAAATTAGTTTGTTTAAAAAACAAAAAAAAAAAAAAAAAGGTAACATTTTGAAACATTTTTAAAAACTCTTTTTCCTTCTCTTCCCCCACCCTAATTTAACGCCCTCAATGTAAAAAAAATTACATTTTGTATATAATTTTTTAATCTAAACAAATGATTAATGACTTGCAATTATCATTGTGGTTCTTTTATAAATTGTTCATTTTGTTTTATATTTCAATTATATTCAATACTTAATTTAAATAATAAATAATTAGTATTATTTCATGCCTGATGAGCAGCATTTGTTTGCTCATATAAATTAGGCTTGCGTATAGGTAGAAAGAAGAAAATAAAAGTAATTCTTTGAAACAGCTGACCAAATGGAGTTAAATTCTTTTGCTACTCCTATATCCCACGACTAATTGCTGTTTGCTCATATACAGCTTCAAAGGATATTGATTAGAAATTAATTGCTATTACTACTGCTACTACATTTGATCTAACTACATTAACTTCTATACCAACTGTTATAACTATTACTATGTTTTATAATCTCAGATTATATTAGGAAAATTTAAAGCTTCACCAGCTACTATTTTTATATTTAATAATTTAATGTTTGTTGGCCAACAATTTTATTAATTCCACTTATTATTACTGTTTGAGATTGAATGCCAGAAGAGGCAAAAATCAAACCATTTGAACAGAGGTTTACTTACAATTATCTGGAAGGAAGAGAGTTAAATAGGCAAGAGAAGATTTAAGGCTACCAATTTATTGGGTAAGTAGATGCAGTTTATCAGGCTGTTAATTTACTTTTGCTTAAATCACTTTATTTATATAAAGTATGCTTAAAAAGTCGAAACTGAAATTATCATTAATTAAGAATTTTATAAATTTAAGGTTCCTTAATACATTAGGCCTATTTTGCTGTGTCAGAGGATCTTACAATTTTGAGGGCAACTTCAGTCATTTTCGATATAATTTCTGCATCACATATATAACATCAAACATTTCCAAAATTTAAATTTGAAGTTGAGTTTTGAAGTACCGACTTTTAAAGGCTCCCAGCTATTTTTTCAGCCTAGAGACTTGTTACTGCTTTAATGATAAGAGCTGGGTTGGCTTGAGGGTGGAAGCATCTCAACATCTTTGTTATATTTTATTCCTCATGAAACTTAAACTTCAGAATTTGGGACACTAATAATGATCATTTAAAAGCTGTTATTTTAAAAGTAAAGTTTTCTTTTTTTATTGTCTTATATTTAAATATTACTTATGCAAGGTGATAGATTGATAATTACTGATGGTACTTTGCGCCATGAAACCCTCAGCGGAAATTTCAATTATTTCAATTTATTTCTTGATTTTTTTTGTATATATATATATATATATATATATATATATATATATATATATATATATATATATATATATATATATATATATATAAAAATAGATATATATATATATATATATATATATATGCTCTCCATATATACCTTTTTCTTAAATGCTCATATATCTCTCTCCTCTCCTCCTCAATCTCTCCTCTTTCTCATATATATATATATATATATATATATATATATATATATATATATATATATATATATATATATATATATATATCTCAATACTAGATCCATTCAGCGTAAAATTGTATAAACAAAATAATAATAATAATAATAAATAATAATAATAAACCGATAATAAATAATACTAATCACAAATAATAAATAATAATAAATAATAATAAAATAATAATAATAATAATAATAATAAATGACAGAGCACATTAATAATAAAATAATATGTAAACAAATAAATTATCAGTGAAATAAGAGCAATTCATCTTAAAGTTAAACACAGGTCAGAATTAGTTCTTGTTTCTTCAAATCATTTTTTTGTTTAAAAGAATATAATTAATTTACATATATATATATATATATGTATATATATATATATATCTGGCCCTTCTATTCATTCCCTTCTTCTCCCTCTCTATCTCTCTTTCCCTCTTTCTCTCCTCCTCCTCTTTTCCTCCTCTTTCCTCCTCCTCTTCGTCCTAAAAGAAAAAGGATGTAAAATTATTAAAATGGGTAGAAAATAAACTCACCACAAGGCCATAACTTACACATAACTTTGGCCGGAAAAAATCCAGGAAAGAAGGCAAAGAAGCATCTAATGGTGTCTAGTTGAATAGGTCTATTCTTTCATTGTCACAGAATGGTGATTCAAAAATTCGTATTGAAGAGCATCTACTAGTGCATATTCACTGATGGTGTTAAAATTATTAAATTTATTAATGGAGGAGTTCAATAGCTCCGTTTTGACCTTGGTCAGGGACATTATAAGGAGCTTTATTAAATCTCACTGTGTTAATAAATTTCACTCGAATTTTAACACCATCATGATGCCGATCATTAGTGAATCACCATTAACTGACCATCGAAATAAGTGCTTCTAATGGCGTCTGTAGATGCTATTCTTCATCACGATATGTGTTACTTAACCTTTAATATTGAACTCATTTGCCATTTACCAATATTACATACCTCTTTGATTTATTCTCTCACTAAATATATATATATATATATATATATATATATATATATATATATATATATATATATATATATATATATATATATATATATATATATATATATATATAAAGGACTATTTAGTACCTACCGAATTTAATCACTTGTAGTGGTGGTGGTACTGGTAGTCATGAAACAATTCTATATGCGTTATCAATATTACAATGGAGAATAAAACTCTGCGTAGAGTTAATCTTTAATGTCTTAATATTAACAACTTGAAATAGTAAGCATTCAATTTAAATGAAATATATGTAATAAATGAGACAATCTATATTTGAGCAAATAATATCTAAAATATCCTAATAACTAAGAACCGCAAGAGAATAATGTGGACTGGAACATAACATTGCTGTAATAGTAAATAACAATAATTGCCACAATGTAGCAGCAATCACGCAGGTATATATATATATATATATATATATATATATATATATATATATATATATTATATATATATATATATATATATATATATATATATATATTATATATATAGATGACAGCATGAGCTCAATTTCTTACCGTTGATAGCAGAAAGTGCAAATCTACAAATTTTGGCTTAGCAACGGCAATAGTCTCTGATATAGTATTTAGTAGATAACTTGTAAAAAGTTTTAAATCACTTTATGTTTGAGTCATTAATTCACATCTATAATATTGTACTTTAGAGTGCTGTAAATTAAATAAAACATAAAATATTATACAAAATATATCACACTTGTTGTGTCACTGAATTATTTCACCAGACTCTCTCTTTGAAATCATTTTGCCTCAGGCGTGGCCAATGTATTTAATTCAAATTTTCTGATTGGTAGTTTATATCAGTGACGTTATATGACTCGCACTGTTATATAGATATAATAGACTTATAAAGAGCCCCCTTATTTAGGTTAATTGTTCACTTAATCACTTAATGGCAATTTAAAGTTTTGTTTGTTCCAATCATTAAAATTTGTTGCTTCAGGAACCCTTATCCGCATCAGAAGACGAATCATACCAGATCAAGGTCTTTGAGCAAGGGGAATAGGATGAGGTGGAGAATCGTACAAGTCGGGAAGATATCCATCAAAGTCTATTACGTAATTGTCTAGGTCGTAAATGAATGATAGAAGGCTCGTGTCTAGGGTTCAAGTCTAATGAGGGACGTAAAGTGAGAGCCGTGAAGTTAGTTGATGAATCATTAGTGCCTACGTTACTAGCCCTGGTATGGTTTAATCGTTTAAATCTAATTACAAATAATATACATGCAATTATGAAGAATACAGTAATAAATGAACTATAAGCGTAAGAAACAGTGGGTAAATAATTAAATACTGATGCATGGTGGTTCAAAGATGAATTAATATAATCTAATTGACTGTCCCAGACTATTTTAGGGGATTTAATAAAATGAGGAGTCTGAGTAAAGGAATGATTTAAAAATGAAAAAATTACCGGGACATTTATTATTGAAGAATTAATTAATTTTAGCGATTTTAATACATGGGAAGGATTTATAAAATGATATTGATTAGTAGTTAATGTACATCCTTGATTCAATATATAAATATTAGATACAGCAAGGGTAGTTTTGACTAATGGATGTAAGCAATTTAATTGTGCATCTACGGGGTCATTAAAAGAAATGATTATTTTAGAATGAGCCGAAATGGAATATGGTTCTTTAGTTAAGTGATATTCATGATTGCAATGCAAGGGAGTGTTATGCTTTAAATCCATGAACGTATTATTAGTATAAAGAAAAAGTTCACATGAAGGAGAAGTAAACGAACTGAGAGATTGAAACATAGGACATATGGAATTGTTTAGTACATGTAAACAGTGAGAAAATTGCACATTAGACATATAACTATATTTCATTATTTGTTTATTAGAGAAGAATATATTATATTTTGGTTTAAACACAATACGGGAATGCCCAGAGTTAGTAGGGTTAGGAAAAGGAATCATGCGATAAGCGTTATAAATGTCATGATCAGAAAAGGGTATTATAGTGACGATACTATAAGGAACAGTATCTAAAATAGTCCAAGTAAAAGAGAGGAATTCATAGAAGTCTTCTGGAGAAAAGGGAACGATGGTATCCAAATGAGTACCTTGTAAACTTTCAAGAATGAAGGGTTTCAAATTTAAAAAGGAATATAAAGTGTATGAGGTAGTCTTTTGATTAGCCAATAAGTAAGCGTCCAAAATATTATTTCTGAGTTCTAACAAATTTTGCATATATGTATTCAGAATAGAAAAATAAGAGTCTATTAAATTTATAGCATTGAAGAATGAGAAGGCTAATTGAAGATTTTGGGTTTGGTTTTTCAAATCATCTATAGACTGTGTCAAAGTAGAAAGAGAATTGGTGTTTGATTTTAGTTGGTCTCTAAACCTTAAAAACAGAGAATTTACATTATCTGATTGTTCAGACAGAACAGCTATTTGTTTCTGCAAGGATTGGACATCTTCGTATAGCGGTACCAAATAGAGGTCGAAGAAATTTTCCGCCAACGTCAAGTAAACCACGGCGTTTACGGGATGATGAAGTAGAAGAAGAATATGAATTTATCCATGGATCGTTTAAAAGAAAATTTAATTGTTGCAAAGTATGAGAAGCATATCGATCTAAAATGTCCATTTGGTATACATAAATGTGGTTATTCTGGTTCCACAATGATCCATTATAAGAAATAGAAGAAATATAGGATTGACGTTTAAAACGGTCTAGGGTGTAGGTTCTTCTTTTTGGAATGGAAGTAGGAGGAAAATGATCAATTAAGTTTGAAGGTCGCCAAGTATGTTCTTCTTTAGATTCAGGAAAAGATGATTCAAAAGCATATATTTTCTTTCTGAAGAATGGTAAGAAAGATTCGCATAAGTTGTTTACATCGGTTTTTGAACTTAACAGTTGATCGTAAATTTCTTTAGAGTTTCTTAAATCTACTCGTAGATCTAAGTAACCAGAAATGAATTTAACATTGCTGTCAAAATCCATGATAAGTCCAGGGTTAATCATAATAGCATTGTCGGTTTCAGCATTAGAATATGGAAAACACAAACAAAAGGCAAAGCAAAAGCAAAGCATGATTAAATGAAAATGAGAAAGGATAGTTAACATCGACATCTGAAAAGAGAGAACATAACTAATTAAAGTAATGGTATAGGTTCATATATATATATTATATGATATTATAATATATATATATATAATATATATATATATATATATATATATATATATATATATATATATATATATATATATATATATATATATATATATATATATATATATAAACACAAAAAGCATACATATAACAACAATGGCTTTTAAATGTAACACTTAGTTTTATATTTTTCAAATTTTCTTTTCTTTTTCATTTTTATTTTATTTTCTTTTCAATTTTAACAAATTTAGGTATAGTACCCAAACATATAAAAGTATAAGAATACAAGATATATAACATATAAGATAATAACACTTAAAATTTATGTAACTATAAGTAACTTATATGTAACTTATGTGTAACTTACATACTAAAGGATCGAAATCAAGCCCGCAAGGAACCCGAAAGTTCGACTTACTTACTTACTATAAAATCAGAATCGTGCGTAGAACACACGATGTAACTTGATCTCTAAAACTAACTATTTACATAATTTACAATTTCATACTTACTTCAGCAGAGTAATCTGTCAAATAAATATGAAGTTGAACACTATTTCTTTATTTGTGTTCTATGGGTAATAATAATATTGTTGTTTTTGTATATGGTTGATATGATTTATGTTTCTTGGTTAGGTATAGCTCCAGTGCTGGCAAGATCCGTACCACTGGTGTAGGATTGACAGTAGTGGAGGTAGTAGAAATTTGAGGGAAGAATGTTACGAAGAAGATGTAGACCACATTCCGTTATAGGGTAGAATGAAAAGGTTTGTAAAATGTTACGACAGGATACATCCTTTGAAGAAATAAGTAGGAGGTAGAATAGTCAGAGTATTAGTGAATTTTAGGTGAAGAGCTTCGAGGTAGCTTTTAGGCGTAAGCTTAAGTGGAAAACTTAGGAGGAAGTTTAGGTGGAAGCCTAGAGGTAATTCCGGTGTACGTCTCTTGATTTACAATGGGTAATCAGGAGGGTGCTTCTCTGGAGCGTACATTCCAAAGGAAATTGCGCTAAATATGTCTGAAAACAGATCTAGAAAACGAACATTAGGAATGGGAATTCAAGAGATAGTGGTTAAGGATCAACTGAATGAAAAGAGGGAGAATCAGGATTAACTAAAGGAGGAGGTGACACTCGTCTCGCTTGACTGCGAAGTCTCATTGGAGAATTTGCACGAGGACCTCTAAATTGTGGATGAGGACGGTAGAAAGG
The DNA here is from genome assembly GCA_015478945.1 of Trachelipus rathkii. Taxonomy (NCBI): domain Eukaryota; kingdom Metazoa; phylum Arthropoda; class Malacostraca; order Isopoda; family Trachelipodidae; genus Trachelipus; species Trachelipus rathkii. The sequence continues at coordinate 21,585 of JABUQX010004488.1, forward strand.
ATCTATTCGTCTGTCATCCTTAACAAAGGTTTCTTCAGAAGAAGAAGGGAAAGATTGTATGTTGGGATATTCATCATAATATCTAATAGGACTTCGAACACCTTGTTGTTGGTCTGGGGAAGAAGGAGAACTACTACTATGGGCAGAAGAACGCCTAGAAAGAAGAGGAGAACTATGAATAGAACTCTGACCAGACAAATTAGGTTGAGAGAAGGGAGAAGAAAGCTGCGAAGAGCTATAAGAAATATTCTTACGTAAAGAATGAGTTTAAATATGGATTGAAACTTCCATTTGGATCTTGTGCCAAAAAGATGAATCAGATGAAACTCTTTGGGTTGTTTGTTGATGGGAGTATGATGAACTGGGTCTGGAAGAAGAATTGTACCGAAAGGCAGGGTAATGAAGATTCTGGGGAAATAGGAGTTACATCTTTTTGATGTTGCTGTCCCTGGTATTGCTGTTGTTGAGTCGGCGGTAGCTGTTGTGGCACTTGGTGATGTTGCTGAACTCGGTGTTGTTGCTGTTGCACCTGGTGATGTTGCTGAACTCGGTGTTGTTGCTGTTGCACCTGGTGATGTTACTGAACTCGGTGTTGTTGCTGTTGCACCTGGTGTTGTCGCTGGACCGGTTGTTGCACAGCTTGGTAAGGGTTTAAGTGAAACCAAACTTCATCAATCAATCATTGTTTGTTGAATGATTACTGAAGATTGGGCCCCCTCCACGAGGCTATGGCGCCGCCATACCAGGGTTGGACGGTGGGAGGGGGGGTGGGAAAACCACGCCTGAACAGTTTTTCGGGGGGCAATGGTGGATTCCGTATAGGATCATAAGATTGCCAACTGGACGAGAGGTTATTGTCCATAGTTTTAACGATGGGCATGGGGAGAATTTTTAAATTGTCCACATGAGATTCAAATTCTCTATTTGTAACCAGGCATCGCAGAAGATATTTGTTAAATTTTAAAACATATAACAATTGAGTTTCAGAAGGATCATTTTCTTGAATAGTTTTTCGGAGATAAATGGGGAGGTTTAACAGCAAGAGATTTCATACAGTGATTTACGTTGACGTTATCTAGAGCTGACGTGTGCTGCAGGACTGACAGGCAGGCTCAGCGATGCGAGCACCGTAGTTATGGGACGAATAGGAGCCTTTGAATGTTGTTGTTGGCGATTCTATAATGTTTCTTTTTTCCAGTTTTTGACGCTTAAGCCAATTATCGCGAGAGAGCGCGGATGGCAGCTGTCAGATCTTTCGGGAGGGCATTTCCGGATAAAGGTGCATATAGATGATCCTTTAGAGAGGCTGTGTTTTGTTAGCGAAAGGGGGAAACGTAGTCTAGGGAAGATCGTAGGGGTAACTACGAACATAGAAATAATGGAGACCAGAAAATGTGGAGTTATTACAGATAGAAGAGTTGATAGGTTAGAAGGATTTAAGGTTGAATTTGCGCAAAGGCAATGTTTTTCCCCAATCCGTGCGTGCTGTGTTGGAAACGAAATGACGCAAGTTATCCTCAATACGTCTATTTTCTCTTTCCACAAGGCTGTTGGTCTCTCTCAACAAGACTGTTGCTCGCAGGATGTCTGACGGCAATGGTGCGATTTTTAATGTTCCATGTTTTGCAGACTTCTTTGAAAAATTCTGAAGTGAACTCAGCAGCTCGGTCTGTTATAAGGATTTCCGGCACAGAATGATGCAATATGACCCTATTTAAGAGAGTTTCCGCAACTACTTTACCATCCCGAGAAGCTACAGGGCATATTTCGCAATAGCGAGTAAGTGCATCCTTAAAAAACTAGAATGTACTTAACGCCTGTAACCTTACATTTTGGAAGTGGACCTATAGTATCTAAATGAACTCTAGAAAAAGGATAAAAGGGCAAAGGATAAGAGTTAATAGCAACTGGATGAGGTTTCGAACCTTTGACTTCGAGACAAGAAGTACATTGTTTACAGAAGAAAGAAACAAAATTAGATAACCGAGGGAAGTTATATCTTTCCCTTATGCGGTATTCAGTGCGATCAGCACCTGGATGTCCTGCAGAAAGAGTGTTATGATTCAAAAATATAATAGTATATATAAGAGAATCAGGAACTTCGAGCAGATATTTATTTTTGGGAGAAATCCAATAAAGTATACCTTTGACAATAAGATGTGGGAGACAACTGTCCGGGTTAGGAGAATTTTCAATGTTTTTGATAATTTCCGATAATCTAGGACATTTTCTCTGTTCATGAAAAACAACTTCATCTGTAAAAGTGTAAACTCTTGTGTCTGGAAATGCTATCGGAATAGGATTATGGACAAGAGCAATAGAAGGTTCTTCAGGAGCCTGAAACTCCCTAAAACGAATGGCAGAAGATTTATTGTCAGGATCATCTTCATTAGAAGAAGAAAGGTGTCCAGTATCAGGAACTGGGTGACGACTAAGATAGTCGGGAATTATGTTCAGTTTACCATCAATATGGACTATTTCTGGGTTAAAAGACTGAATTTTTAGATTCCACCTTTCTAGACGACCAGTTAACTGTTTATGTCTGAAAAGGTGTAGCTAACGTGGAATGATCCGTATTAATTTACTAGAAGTGTGCGAGAAGGACGGTGAATTTGGTTAAAGCATGTCTACAAGGCTTCCTTTTCGGTTGTGCTATAGTTTATTTCAGCTTTACTTAACATTTTAGATGTGAAAGCTAAAGGTTTTTCTTTCCCTTTTTCATCTAATTGAGCTAACACAGCTCCTATACCAAAATCAGAAGCATCAGTGCTTAAAATGAAAGGTTTAATTAATCTGGGAAAGATAGAAGTGGATCTAAGAACTCAAATTTCTTTAATGATTATAAGGAAAACTTTTGTTCTATACGTTCAGAAAATGGTAATTCTTCTTTAGGAGCAAGTAAGGGGCTCACAATAAGAGGAGTAGTTGTATCATGTGGGAAAATAGATTAAAGAAACCAAGGGCTGAACGGACATCAGACACATTTCTGTTGGAATATTTAAATCCTTTAATCGCGTTCCAATTTTAACGGATGCAGGCGATAGCCCTTCTCACTGATTTTAATCCTACAGAAAGTGACCAAACCTTTTGAAGAAAAGGAACACTTTTCAAGCTTTATTTTTAGGTGAAGTGTTAGTCAGGGCATTAAAAACTTTAGAAAGGTATGAATAGTGTGAAGGGATGTCTTTACTTAAAATGAGAATATCGTCAATAAAAAGCAAACAAACGACCCCTAGCAAGCCGGAGAGTGCCATTTCCATTGTGCGGCTGAAAATAGAGGGTGAATTTTGAGCTCCCTGTGGCATGATTTTCATCTGCCAGTGTCCTCTAGAATTGGAGAAAAAAGTGTAGGAACGAGACGTTGGTTCAACCTCTAAGTGACTAAAGCCTGAGAGCAAGTCAATCGAAGAGAAGACGCGTGCTGAGCCTATTAATGACAAGAACTTTGAAATGTTAGGCAATGGATACCTGTCAGGAACTGTGAATGAGTTCAGCTTCCAGTAGTCGACTACTACTCTCATTTTTCCACCACTCTTTTTAGGAATTAAAAGTAAAGTAGAGGAACTAGGAGAAATACTGGGCTCTATGTAACCCTTTTCCAGACTGTCTTCTACCCATTCATCTATCGCCTCCATGTATTTATGTGGTAGACGGTACGGGCGTGTATATACATAATCTGGACTGCCTTCCATGAGTTTAATAGAAAATTTGTTTAAGGGACAGATGCCTACTGGATCATCTGCTAAAGCAATAGTGTTTCTATTTTTAACTAAGAAAGAAAGCATGTCTTCTAATTGAGAAGGATTGTTTAAAACATATTTGTTGGAACCTTACTGACCTGAAGTAAAATTCTCTCATAAACTTCCCCACTCTGTATCGGAAAGACCTTAGAAATCAGGAGAGCAGCATGTTTGGGCTGGTTTGTAAGCCTATAAAGAAGAGGAGAAGCTAGTAAGTAGGCAGTGGCTGTCAAAAGTAACTGTATCTGCGCCTAAATTTACTAGTTCAAAATATTGCCTTTATGGCATGTGGAAAGAGTGTTTCCAAAGAAAGTGTGCCTACTCAGGTAATCACACTTTTAGACTTCAATAATGAGTGCTAAATTCTCTGGAGGAGAAGCACCAATGTTGACTGCACCCTGCAATTAGAGAACATACTTATAGGTAATATCTCTAAGTCCGAGGAAGTATACACTCTGTATGATAAGGTGTCATCAATGACAACGTTTTGGCTTTCTAAAATTTTATCCGAGTATATGGTCGGATGCGTAGTAAAATTTGAATAACTTCGGCTACCATCAATGTAGTCCGAGCATGGCATCTGGTGTGACGAAGAGAAAGGAGAATTAATGTCAAGTGGGCTACCATCAGGTATTTCCGCGTATCTGGTCTGATGCGACGAAGATAGAGAGGGTTGAGAAGCCAAATTAATTTCCTGTAAAGAATTAGAACATGTACTAGGATTATCAGAAGGAAAGTTAATAGTAAAAGGATGTTTAAAAGTATTTTTATAATTGTGTATGGGAGCTTTACTTACCTCATTTAGTTGGTGAAAGTGTACTCGCTTACTATTAATGTAATGACTTAACAACTCATTCTGATGCTGTACTACTTCTTCTGCGGTTAACCCTTTTTCCATATTACTGGTATTATCCATCTCATCCGGAAGAGGTGAATAAAAATTAGTATGTTCCACTGTAGGACCAACTGAACGACACCGGCTTTGTGGAAATTTATGCTCATTATTAATCAATGACGTCTGAGAAGAACCCCACCTATGATTAGGATAATTTGTCTTCGGACTATCAAGTGATTTATGAAGCATGGGTGCTCCTTCAAGAGGTGACACTTCGGTGGTTCTATTTAAATTGCTATTATTATAGCACTTACCAATATAATTCCTACCTTGACGAGGTAAACTCGTTTTATTTATGATAGGTGTAGCACTAGTCCGCACATATCTGCCGCTGGGCAAGACATTTTGTGGCGGAAAGTTGCTCTGGAGTGTTAGCACTGTGGCGCTCTTAGTTAACTTACCATCTGGTGCATTAATTTGAGACTTACTAGCATTATATAAAGGTTGCATTGGTGTGCACCGACCTAAATTGGCCCGTGGTTGTGAAAAATGCAATTGTTGAGCTTCTCCTATAGTGTACACTGCGGTGCTCCGACTATATTCACTTTAAAATGATGTAGGCGAAGGCAGATGAGCCTTATTTGGAAGAGGCACTGTGGTGCTCTGTCCAAAACGACCTAAATTCAATGTATGATTAGAAGGGCACTCCCTTTTATAGGGAATATACCTATACTCTCCATACTCCCCCATGGTGGGATCAGGAGTGGTCTTGCAGCCTCCGTTAGAAGAGGAGCGAATATACCTCCCTGTAGAAGGGGGTTTAGAGTTCGAGCAGCCTCCCGATAGAGAGAACATGGCTAGTTACTGGCTCGAGCAGCCTGATAGGAGAGAGTGATACATAGGGGTTCAGCCTGGCCAGTAGAGAGCGATACATGGGATTCGAGCAAGCCTCCAGATAGAGAGGAACGATACATAGGGGGTATAGAGTGATCTCCGGTACCTACAGAGGCTCTATAACTAGTGTGGCAGTTTTCACTACCGACAGAAACGCCATTAATTAGACATAGTTGGTAGAGTGTGTCTAAATATTTAGAGAGACTCTAGGTGGAGATTGGAACCTTTTCTGGAATTGTTCCATATATATATATATATATATAAGTAGTTATATATATATATATATATATATATATATATATATATATATATATATAGTTATATATATTATATATATATATAAACATATATATATATATATATATATTATATATATGTATATATATATATATATATATGCTACATATATATATATATATATATTATACATATATATATAGTGAATATATATATATAATGTTATATATATATCTTATATATATATATATATATATATGTTAAGTTATATTATTATATGTTATATATATATATATATAGTATATATAAAATATATACACATATATGGTTTGGAAAGCACGAAAACGTGCGAAAGCTAAGCCAATGATAAATGCGAAAACGGTTAAACACCCGTAATTCACCAAATGAACGAAGCGCTACCT
>JABUQX010004489.1:5000-14231 GCA_015478945.1 Trachelipus rathkii
ATTTTCCTGTCACCATATGGACATTTTTTTAAAAAAATGTGTTGACCCTTTTCCTCTTCATTTTGAATGTATCGACCATTTGGACAATATTAAATTTTTTCATATATCGATTATCAGATATATTACTATCAATATATCAATTATCATTAATACAACATATCAATATATTAATAATTGATATATTAATATCGAATATCATGGATATGATATATCAATAATTTAATTTTTTTCTGAAATGTGAATTTTATTTTAATTGCAGGAAAAACACGAAGCTAAAAATAAAAATTAAAAAAAAATATATATATTGTATGATAATTAGCAATTTACTTTTTTTTTTTAAAACGAAAGGAATACCATAGGGTAAACTTTATAGATAGCATGAGTCGGGGTCTCTCGGCCTGCCAGTGGACGACGGTGGGGGGGGGGACTTCGTCCCCCTCTGTCCCTGGTTGGCTCGAGCCCCATCAAAAATTTAAGTAATGAATATATATATATATATATATATATATATATATATATATATATATATATATATATATATATATATATATAATATATATATATATATAATATATATATATAATATATATATATATATATATTTTTTTTTTTTTTTTGAGTGAGTGTACAGGAGCCACCACTGCGCACCAAAAAAAGCGGCGATACTGAGTCAGAAAACCAACTACAAGGGCAACTCCTAAACAGAACGCATGAAAACGGAACGCAATTATTAAATCCTATAGAGCAGAAGGAAAGCAAAAATCGCGTCACTGTAGATGAAAGTGATTCAGACAATTATATATGAGAAGCGGGACTTGGAAAGGTATGATGTGTAAGCAAGGGGAAAAACCGGTCTCTGGAAGCCGCAAGAGCCACACAATCCACGAGAAGATGGCGTACCGAAAGTAGACACTGGGAACGGCAGAAAGGACATAAAGGGGGATGCTCCCTTGCCATATATATATATATATATATATATATATATATATATATATATATTATTATATATATATATATATATAAAAATATGTATAAAATATATATATATCTATATATATATATATATATATATATATATATATATATATATATATATATATATATATATATATATATATATAATATATATATATATATATATTTATATTATATTATATATATATATATAAATTTGAGCAAAAAATTTAATCGATATTTGAAAACGATATATCGATAATAAAAAAATTACTTGATAATACAAAATTTTATCAATATAAACAAAATTAGTTGTCAATTGTCTGATCATTACGATTTAATGTGTTGACGATTTGGACACCTTATGAGAAAATGTTGTCGACAATTTAAATTACTTGATAGTACAAAATTTTATCAATATAAACAAAATTAGTTGTCAATTGTCTGATCATTACGATTTAATGTGTTGACGATTTGGACACCTTATGAGAAAATGTTGTCGACATTACAAATTACTTGATAGTACAAAATTTTATCAATATAAACAAAATTAGTTGTCAATTGTCTGATCATTACGATTTAATGTGTTGACGATTTGGACACCTTATGAGAAAATGTTGTCGACCAAAATCCTGTCGATGCTTTGGACACCTGAAATTTTTTTTAATGGCGTGTCAACCTTTTTCCCTGTTGAAAATTTGGTGTAGTTCCCGTTGTGAGCTTAGTCCCGGGAATGAACCCCACATTGACGAGATCCCACATTGAGGGTCTGTCTCAGTCTCATGAAACATCAGCATAGATTTTTCTGACTGCGACAAGTTCTCACTTGGGGGTATAAAGGGGATGGTAAAGGGGGGTGGACTTTCTTTTCGACTTGCGTCATGTACTTCTACTACTTTTCTGTTCCTGTGTATGCTACACACCTCACCCCCCAATCTGGGGATAGGAGGAAGATAATAATAATAATAATAATAATAATAATAATAATAATAATAATAATAATAATAATAATAATAATAAAAATAATAATAATTTTAAAATGTCCAATAATCCTCTTTCTTACTTTATCAGTAACTTTTTGAGCTTACCAAAGGAACTTATGACATCAAAAGATTTTCCAAAGAATTCTTCTTCTTCTGATTCAAAATGTACCTCTGAGTCTGAACCCTTTTCAGCTATTTTCTTTGATAATGAGCAAACACTCTTAGACGTCATAAATCTTGTAAAGAAAAACCTGCCGATATAATAATAATAATAATACCTAATAATAATATATCATATATTATAATAACTAATAATAAACATAATAATAATAATAATATAATAATAATATAACAACAATATAATAATAATATATAATAATAATAATAATAATAATAATAATAATAATGTCCAGCACCCTTAAACAACTGTTTCGAGTAAAAAGTAACAAGAGAAATGATTTAAAATATACTCACATGTTGAGGGTTAGACTTTCTTCCCAAATCATTTCAGGTTTTAATGACATCATTGTTCGACTTCTTTTCGTCTAACATGGATTCCCTTCTTTATTTCTCTACACCCTGACTTAGTAATCACCGTTCATCTTATTCTTCAATTTTAATGCTAAATGGAGAAGCAAAGTTTGTTCCACTGTCAGGAAAGATCTGAAAATGATCAGAAGGCTTTATATAAGCTTACTGGGATAGGATACAAATAAAATAAGTAATGCACCATAGAGAAATGTGGGTTGAAATCTCCTACCTGATGAACCTCTTTCCTAACAGATAATATTTGTTAATATTCACTTATTAGATTTAGAAATTAACCAAATTTATATATGCATTTTTAAAGGCAATGTGACTATTAGTACCAGTGATGTGGAGTCGAATAATAATATGCTTTTCTTTAGGACATTACAGATAAGTTTTAAAAAGTTATATATTGAAATTACTCTATAATAAAATACATTAGTAAAATACAGTTCGATTATTTAATAGCATCGCTGGCTGTTGATAATTCGTTAATTCACAATACACAAGTAGTCAAGTATATTTATAACCAAGTTTTAATTTGCTATTTAAAATATTTCCTGGCAGGCAATTAATGGAGTAATAAAATTCCCATCACTGAATGGCATGCTAGCATAAAAAAAGTAAAATAAAAAAAAAGTAGCTCAACACATAGATTAAAGATATTACTTCACTATGCCAACAACCTTCTGCGCCAATATCGGTGATGCAACAGATTTTGTAATTCATCAAAAAAAAAAAAAATTCAAAAAAAATGCTGCAATAATTTTTTTCAAAACAAAAATGAACGTTTTTCACGAATTTTTTATCTTGAGCTTTTAAATATATTTACAACCTTTCTATTTAGATTTTAAACATAATATCTAAATACTTTGAAAAGTAGTTAAATACTGTATTTAAATACATTAACAGAAATGTATTACTAAATACAATTTTAGATAATTAAAGTATTTAAATACTGCCCAGCTCTGATATATATATATATATATATATATCTACTCGTGGTGGAAATGGATAGGGTATATATTATATATATCTATATATTTATATATAATATATATATATATTATATATATTTTAATTATATATATATAATATATATATATATGAATAATATATATATATATATATTATTTATATATATATATTAATTATATATAATATATATTATATAATATATATATATTATATATTTTTTTTTTTTTTAATAAACTATATATATATAAATACAATATATATATATATATATATATATATATATATATATATATATATATATATATATATATATATATATATATATATATATATAATAAGCGGTGACTTAGTGTTGGAAATGGATGGAGTTGAAATTTTACATTTTATATACTATATATATATATATATAATATATTATATATATATCTATATATATTATATTTATATATATTATATTATATATAATAAATATATATACGCATAATATACGGTAGGTTATATAAATATATGGCATTATTCTACTTCGTATGGTAAAAAAAAAAAAAAGTCACCTGTTGCGAATGATTTAAAATAAAATTTAAAAATAACGAATTATTTATAATTAAATTGTAAATTTTTATAATTTGTAGCTGAAGTCCATTCTTCTCGTTTTTTGACTTGCAAATAACTCAATCACCAGATTGTCCAAAGACGAATTGTGGACAATATCTCTTTCAGTTGCAAGGGCAACATGGGCATTCAGTCTATCTTGCCCCATTGTATTCCGAATAACGATTTTAATTCTTTTTAATCTACAAAAGCATCTTTCAGCTTCAACAGATGCCATTGGATTAGATATTAAAATTTTAAGCAACTTTAATATTTCTTCAAAAATCTGATCCATTCCATTTTCAATATGTATTTAATAAGGGCTAGATCCAATTTTTGGCTCGGGCTGAGCCCCATTTTCACCCCCCATAAAAATGGACATAAAATTCGGAATTTTCAGCCAATTTTGACCCTATAAAAACAAACTGTAGCTTTTTTTTTGCCCTCTAAAACGTTGTTTTCGGGTGTTTTTCTGTGACTGTAGTCATTCTTTCAGAATTTTCAATTTTTCAAAATCCATGTTTTTGACATTTTTCGTATCAACTTCCAAATTTTTTCGAAATGACTTCAAACTTGAAATATGCATAGATGGGTCCATATAACTTTTTTCGATTTTTTGAGTTTTGTGCTCAGCGTTGTCCAATTTCCAAACCCATTTTTTTTTAATTTGAAAAGTGAAAAATTTATATATATATTTTTTTTTTTACTTCATCCGATCAACAATCAAATTTTCAGGGCATATGTAGTCGGAAGAGATGCACATTTTTTACTTAGATAATTTCTTTGTATATGCAATAGGTTTGGATTTGTTCTTGGAACAAATTTTCAAAAAAAAAAAACTTTTGAATTTTTTTTTTAAATTTTCTTTTGAGTATACAAAAAAATTATCTAAGTAAAAAAGATGCATCTTGCCCGACTATACAAGCCCTGAAAATTTGATGTTGATCGGATGAGTAGAAAAAAATATATAAATTTTTCACTTTTCAAATCAAAAAAAAATGGGTTTGGAAATTGGACAACGCTGAGCACAAAACAAAAAATCAAAAATATTCTATGTAATTATTGTAGGTAATGGACCCATCTATGCATATTTTAAGTTTGAAGTCATTTCAAAAAAAATTCTGGAAGTTGATACGAAAAATGTCAAAACATGGATTTTGAAAAATTGAAAATTCTGAAAGAATGACTAGTCACAGAAAACCACCCGAAAAGAGCGTTTTAGAGGGCAAAAAATGCTACAGTTTGGTGTTTATAGGGTCAAAATCGGCTGAAAATTCCGAATATTATGTCCATTTTAAAAATGGATAAACAGTTACGGTCTTTTAAATGCAACTGTGGGAAATGAGGTTCTATAAAATTTAAAGTGTTCACGCTCGAAAAGTGGAGCTGATACTAGATGATCACTAAACAAAAACCTCTCCTTAGACCAAGATATTATTATGTCACACACTTCATGCTCAGCAGCTTTTTTAAATTCGTAGTAATTGGAAGCATTTAACGATCTCTTCACCTCACAAACATCATACATTCCCTCAATTACTTTCATTATGATGGTCATACTGTTTTTAATCTTTCCTAATTCTAATTGTAGTTCACTCACAGCTTGTTTCATAAGAATTATGTCTGCATTTCTTGATTGAATTTTATTATTAAAGAAACTATCTACGTGTGGCATTATATGGCGATAAAGAGTGAGCCAAAATACAAAAGTAGGATCAGCCAATATTCTTTGAAAATCTCCTGCTTGATCTCTGTGTTCCTCGTTGTTTGCTTTTATTTCGAATATTTTCAAAGCACTCTAACAATGGCTCTCTATGTTCAAAAACCATGTTTACAATGTTCGGATGTTAAAATTCCATCTTGTTTTAACAGTTTTTTGGAAATTGTTTCCCCCAATACATTTCAATCTAAATCGAGCTATCCTGAGGAGATTGGTGAAAATAAGGTTGGATTAGTGATATATTTTAACGGAAACTCCATACTTCTGGAATATATATATATATATAATAATAAATATATTATATATATATATATATATATATAATATATATATATTATTATATATATATATTATATATTTTATATATATATATTATTATATATATTATATATATTATATATATATACTATATATATATATATGGTAATATAATATAATAATAATAATAATAATAATAATAATAATAATAATAATAATAATGATAATAATAATAATAATAATAATAATAATAATAATAATAATAATAAAATATTAGTATAATAATATAATAATATCAATAATAAATAATAAATAATCATAATAATAATGTAACGACCACTTTACCAAGGCGATGACGCTAATCGCCCCAAACTAGTATATTTTACAACCTCTTTTTGTAATCGCTGCTCAGAACGCATGATTTTTATATTACTATAGGTGCAAGACTGGAGCAAAAATGATTTTCGCTCGCTCTCCTGATTTCTTTTATAAAATAGAAATTAAAAAAAAACTACATACAACTGATACAAGTATGTTTATTAAATTTCTTATTAGACTAAATCATCGTACGTTTCTGTCTTATTTACAAGACAATTTTTAAAATTTGCATTCAATTATTTATCATAAATTGAAAACATAGTTTTAATTGTTATAATTCAGAATTTACGCTTAATGAAGGAGGAGCGGTCGCTCCATCGCTCCTATACACGAGTCGCCCCCTGAATTATACTATATATATAATATATTTATATATATATATATATATATATATATATTATATATATTATATATATATATATATAAATATAATAATATATATATATATATATATATATATATATATATATATATCCGGTATATATATATATTATATCATTATATATATATATATATTTATATATATATATATATATATATATATTATATCTATATATATATATTATATTATATATATATGATAATATATATATATATATAATATATTATTATATATATATATATATATCTGCATCATTTAAGCCAAATGTTTATTTGGGTGGTAGGGGATGAACTACTGGTTTCTCAAGAAAAATATTAGCGTATTCGGACTCGGGAAGAAAAAAATATAGAAAAAGTTAAAATATCGCTGGAAAAAGTTTTTCTTTTCTTTTAATATAAGGAAAAATTAAAAATAAACAATTTTAAAAGTTGGCTACAACAAATGTCAAAACTAAAAAAATGTACGTCTTTTTAATAAAAATTCCAATGAAGTTTTTCCAATTTTTGTATGAAAAGTTATACAAAAATTGTTTTGGGAGTCGAAAGGAGTCGTTTTTTTTAAATCGACTCCCGACTTTTTGGGAAATCGACTCCCAACTCCGACTCCGACTCCTTACCCCTTGAAAATGCTCGACTCCCAACTCCGACTCCCCATCCCTGATTAGTACTATAATAAAAGTAAAATAATAATATGCTTTTCTTTAGGACATTACAGATAAGTTTAAAAAAGTTATAAACATGTTGAAATTATTCATTGAATAAAACTACATTCAGTAAAATAACAGTTTCAATATATATTATACTAATATAAGAATTTAAGGCAGTTGATAGAATTGGTGGTTTGAATGGCATTTACCAGATTGTATGTTATAAGATTGTTAACACATTAATTTACATATGGTATTAAACCTTCTCCAGACAAACATTTCTGTCAACTTTTAACATAACTATGGCCTGAAAAGTGCTAGGCAAGAGCCAAGACTTGCAAAATGACAATTTCTAATCTAGTTGAAGTCGGATATTATGTGCATCACTATTATTACATAATCAAATAAAGTGTGTGTTAAAGATCAACAATTATGGGAAGCAATTTAGTTTGAAAACTGAAAAACAGACTGTCAAAAAGAAACCAAATCTAAACCAGTAAAAAGACGAATTTCAGTTAAGAGCATGAGTCTGGACTGGATTGCAAATACTACATTAAAAAAAATAATAATAATAAAAAAAGAAACGGAAATCAGACCAGAATGATCAGAAGGAAACCACATAGAGGGAGAGAAATGTCTAGGAAATATGGTATGGTAGGAGTCTTATTTTTATCACAGGTCTTGAAGGACAGATTACGAAAAGTATTCCAAAAAAAAACAAAAACAAAAAAAAACCTAACTAACCATTTTGAGACAATTTTTAAACTCTTTAATTAGTATAATTTCTCATTTTTATCTGATTCATAAAACATATCTTTATTAATATTATTATTATTGTGCTTGGGTAGAGAGGAATGTGTGGGGGAGAGAAGGAGTTGTGATTTTGATGAGTGACTTGTGGCACAGAGCTATGGTGGATTTTGTCTGTGTAAGTACTATAACACTAGTGGTTAAATTTAAGATTGAGAAGGTTAAGGTATACAGTATGTATGGCTGCAGCATATGGTCCATCTGAGGGTGATTGAGACTTTCTGTGACAATCTGAATGATATTTTGGAAAGGACGAGTGGGGGGCTTCAGAATAATTGTGTTGAATGGCTGGACATAGGTGAATCAAAAAAATATGGCAAAGCCAGTCTTTGTGGGGTTGCGAAAGAAAACGAGAATGGAAGAAAGGTGATTGATTTCTGTGAGGAGAAGGTTATGCATGTAAGCAATACATTTTTTGAACAAGATTATCCATAAGTATACGAGAGTTGGTAGAGATGGTGTTGAAGTGAAGAGCAGGATTTATTTTTTGTTGATGAAGAAGGACATGTTGAAGTATTTACTGTATGTTAAATTGGTGGCAGATTGGGGATGAGAATATCAGATCATCATTATGTGGTTTTAGGTAAAATTAAGTTAGTGGGGACATGGATAGAGGAAAGAAAAAAGGAAGGAAATGGGGAGAATTATTAGAGAAGTTAAATGAATAGGGTTGCAAGGAAAAATATGCGAGACCACTTGCAAATAAGTCAGCTAAATTTGAATAAGATGAATCTGAGCAAATTTTGAAACAAATGAGGAAGAATGGAAGAGAAGTCATGTGGGACATGATGCTAGAGTACGGAAGTAAGAATGTGAATGGGTGGAATAAATACGTGAGCAAGTGCGTCAAAAAATGAGCTTCAGTTGTGGCTAAAAGTCAACTTTATGATGTTTTGCAACGAAAGGTGTATGGGAAATAAATAGGAAAGGAAAAAAGGTTGCATACATAGGGGGGGGGGAAAGGTAACATAATTAGTTCTGAAGGAGGATGAAATGGAAACATACA
>JABUQX010004490.1:0-17182 GCA_015478945.1 Trachelipus rathkii
CCAATCCTTTTTGTTGGAATAATTTATTATTTTTAAGATATTCAGGTGGCAATTGCCATTTTCGTAATTGACGATGGTGTACCCTATATTGACGATCTTCCAAGGGTGATGAAATAATATAGGTTACTTGATTGGAATTAATTTTTATAATTTCAAATGGGCCGGCATATCGAGGCTTAAATTTATTATTTACCAAGTCCCCAGGGTGATGAATTTTTAACCCAACCATCTGATGAAGTTCATACGATTTATAATTGTCATGTCCTCTCTTCCATGTTTGCCGATTTCGGGGACACTGCAATCCCACATGGGTTTCATGTGCCCTTTTCAGTATATTTTCACATGGGGTTAATTGAGTTTGAGCATGTTGAGTATGGTTATATATTAAAACCACATTAGATAGTTCTATATCCCATTTTCGGGGATCCTCTAGGGACATCCTGAGGTACTGGCTAATGGTTCGATTTATTCTCTCCACCGCACCATTAGATGAGGGAGAATAGGGAGTTGTAAGAATATGCTTTATGTTATTTTCCTGCATCACAGTCTCAAACTCAGGACCAATGAATTCTCTTCCATTGTCTGATAATAACCGTTGAGGTATTTTTGGGAGAACAGGAAGCATATGTCGTTGAAATGCATTAGCTATGGTCTTTGATTGTTTATTTTTAATTGGCACTGCTATGGTCCATTTTGAGAAATGATCAACCATTATAAATGCATATTTATTACCTAAAGAAGATAAAGGAAATTGGAGTAAATCTACAGCTACCAACTCGAATGGGCAACTGGTATCAATTTTCAAAGTGGGAGGTACGTGTATTATATTTGACCCTTTTGAACTCTGGCATTTGTAACAAGATACAGCAATATCATAACAAATCTTATAAATTTTGGGATGCCATGCATAACGGGTTATGAGTTCAATTAATTTATTTCTTCCAATGTGTGCAAAATTTGCATGAGCTAAAATAGCCACATCAGTAATTATTTCAAAAGGCAAAATATATGTAGGTTGGTACTTTTTGTTATATTTATACAAAACTCCTTCCAGAATAAATATCTCTCTCTTGAATCTATTTAACGGTTTCAGCTCTCTTAGAAATTGTCGATTAAATTTAACGGCACGATACAAGGATCGAATCAAGGGATCTTGCTTTTGATACAGTCGTACTTCATCACTGTTGAAGTCAAACTCCTCTAGATGATTATTGTCAATTTCACATACACTAAGATGGAAAAACTTTATCATGACACCAACCTCCCCACCAGTATCAACCTGGGGTGTCAGCTCTAATTCTTTAATTTCCTCCAGACTTTCATTCAACAAATCATATTCCACAAAATTGTTTACTTCATTTATTTCTCGAACTTCTTTAACATCTACTATCTTTTCTGGACTCGGTCCCGTTCTCACTAATAGGTTATAGTGAAAACCTCCCAGGCACAACAAGAAACATTCTTTTTCAGCCTCAGAGGAGCCATAGCGGAGTGGTTCACCTTTTCCATAATACACTAAAATTTTTGTCTTATACAAAGAAGCAAATGCTTCAATAGCTTGTGTCATCGGTAATTGGCCTGAGTACTGTGGAGAATCCACATTTTCCTCAATTTTCTATTAACTCTTGTATTACAAGTTCCCGAATTTGTTGGTGATTATCTTGTGAACCATTCATCCATACTGCTAAACATTGGAAAAGAGAATCGCCACCTCCTGGCATTTTAACTTCTGTAAATCCGGGTGGTATCTCTACTTTTAGAGTTCGTTCTAAAGATTCTGTTAACTGGCCTTCTTGAGATCTAGAAAGGGCATCAGCGATAATGTTTTGCTTGCCAGGGATATAATGAAGCTCATATTCGATGTCGTTCAATTCTTCTAACGTTCGGGCAACCCTCTGATTCACCAAGGGCATGTTATTCAGATACAAGAGGGGTTTATGATCTGTATGAATATGTACTTTAATTCCATACAGAAATGGTTTTAAGGACTTTACTGCCCATCTTATCGCAGCAACTTCTTTCTCTGTTGTGCTATAATTCCGTTCTGCCCGGGAAAAAGTTGTAGATATAAAAGCTATGGGTTTTTCGTCACCATCTTGTTGTTGAGCTAAACAGGCTCCCACTCCTATATCAGAAGCATCTACATATAATAAGAGGGGCTTAGCATTTTCTGATCGATCTGGATAGGTCAAAATTTGAGGCTCGATCAAATGCTGCTTTAGTTCTTCAAAAGCCTTTTGACATGCGCTTGTCCAGGTAATGGTCTTCTTTCCCAAGAGGTCAAATAATGGTTTAGCTATTTCAGAACATCTGGGTATGTGCCGGCGATAAAAATTCATCATACCTAGAAACTGACGGAGTTTTCTAATTGTTGTAGGGGCTGGAAAATCTTGAATCCCTTGTAAATTTTTCGCTAGAGGCATCATTCCCTCTTCCGACACTCTATGCCCTAGGTACTGAACTTCCTTTCGCAGTAGATACGTTTTGCTTGGCTTAACTTTGAAACCAGTACTTTGGAATGCCTTCAAAACCTTTTCTAGGGAAATTAGGTGTTGTGCAAAAGTTTTGCTCATGATGAGAACATCATCAATGTAGACCATCACCTCTGTCCATGGGATGTGAGATAAAGCCAACCGCATTCCTCGCTGGAAAGTTGCGGGTCCGTTCTTCACTCCAAAAGGCATTCTTAAAAATTCCCAATGGGACAAGGGAGTGGTAAAAGCCGTTTTCTCTATGCTATTCTCATCCATTTCTACCTGGTAGTAGCCTTTAACTAAATCGATTGTTGAAAAATAGGCCATTCCCCGCAAACTAAACAACATATCGATTAAATTGGGAATAGGAAAGCTATCGCCCTTAGTTATTTTATTTAATTCCCTATAATCGATACATAAGCGAATAGTTCCATCTCCTTTTCTGATTGGTACCACAGGGGCAGAATATGGTGAATGACTTTTTCGTATTATGCCTTCAGCTTCCAATTTTTGACAATTTTCTTCAATCTCTGCCAACACAGGTCCTTGGAGTCGTCTAACAGGTACCTGTACTGGGGCTTCGGTAGTGGTTTCTATTTTGTGTTTAATGACAGAAGTACACCCCACGTCAGAATCGCCAGTACTGAGGACTGTAGGATATTTCTGTAAGAGTTCTAAAACTTGTTTTTGCTCACTTTGAGAAATATTGGCTTCTTTAAGACGAAATTCGTCAATCAGTCCACCAGGTGTCCAACCAATTGTATCAGTGGTGGCCACTTCTGACAATTCCACCATATGAATGGATGGATTATCTTTTTCCAATTCTTCTGCCTCACCTATAATTTGGCCCTTTTTCATCTTTCTAACTGTGTCACTTTCATTCACCATCATTAACACAGCACGGTTATTTTGGACATGAAGAATTGCAGGGTCCATTCGGACGACTAGGGTTTATTTTGGATTTTACAAACATAATAGTTCCTTGGTCAGTTTCCAAGTTATCCACTTCAATTTCCACTACAGAACATGATTTGGGAGGTATCTTTATATCTTTTGTCAAAAAGCAAGAGAATATTTCAGGTGATAGAATTCTAATGTCTCTTGCAACTGACTTAACATAATTTCCATTTCTGCTTACTAGCTCTTTTTCACGAGGATCAGGTAACAAGTGCTCACTCTCCAAGATGTCATATCCCAGCACTACGTCATAGTCAGTAACTTCATCATGAATCACAACGAATTTTGCAGGTTTCATGGTATAATCTGGTGATAAAGTCAGGGCAATCTGCACTTCTCCCAATACAGGAAAACGCACTCTCCCTATACCTTCTATCCCTTTATATATAGTTTCTGTTAGAATGTACTTTCTTTTATCTAATTGATGGTACCGTCTTGCAGCCAACAGGCTAACACCTGCACCTGTATCCACAAACGCTGTAAGATTTCCTAAATTAGGTTGATCAATTACACAAACTTTTATAATCAATGTATCTTCTGCAGGCCTCAATAACCTGAGTGCAATAATATTTTGGTCATCTTCTAGGTGGAATCGGATGAGGGGCTTTTTCTTCACCATTAACGAGTGATCCAAATTTTGGAATAGAGATTTTCTTTTCAGGAACCTTTAGCGGTCTAGAAGTAGTCTCACAAGGTTCCGGCAAAACTTCCTGTGACTCTCCAGAAAGTTTCTCATCCTCAATATGATGTTGGCATTCCCTAATTTCTTGGGGCTCTGTTGTGAGGTCTTCCACAACAGAGCCAGCTAGTTTCCCGGTTTTGAAGGGCAGTCCTTTCCTAGATGATTACTCTTACAATAAGGACAACTCAACTGGGTCCCATTTTTCTCAGGACAGTTTTCCACTAAATGTCCAATTTCCTTACAACGAAGACACTTTCCTTGGGCCTCATAACAATCATTAAAAACATGTCCCCTTTTACCACAATACTGACAAAATGGTCTTGCTCGACATTGACTCATGAGGTGCCCCTTTTTCTTGCAAAAGCGACAGCTAACATTTGCACTTTGTCCATTGTTGGACCCTCTATTTTTATCAAAATTTGATATAAAGGTCCTTGATTGAAAACTTCTCTGTGGACTAGATTTTGGACACTGATGAGAAGAACTCTCCTGTGTATTTACTTCCCTCTGCTTTTGATTGTCTGATGCTGATGAGGGCTTTTGTAAATGACAACAACATGAAATAGATTGGGGTACTGCAGATACAGCACCGATCATTGCCTCATCAGTCAAATCCACTATGTCAGGGACACTTTTACCTTCTGCTTTCTTAGGGGGATCATAATTAGTGTCTACTATCGCTACAAGGCGCTCCCATGGGATCTGTATACCCAAAGTATTTTCAATGGTACTAAAAGTAGTCTCAACTTGCTGTTGCACTTTTACTGGCAGACTACTGAGAAATTTTCTCCTAACCAATGGCATTTTTCTCACATCTGATCCTGGAAATGCACGTTGTGCCAAGCCAATCAGACGTATTGCAAACACGGGAATACTTTCTCCATCTTTCAACTTTGCATCTGAAAAGTTATCAGTTTCCAATTTCTCTTCTTTAGTCAATTCCTCCTTGAACCATTGTAACAGTTGAGTTTTCATGTCACTATAATCAGTTGTATTCCTTGAAATAACTCTATAAACCTCATAGGTGGTACCCTCCAGATGAGTTCCCAACAAAGGAACCATTCCATCGGAGGATCCCGGATATTTCTTTCTACAATAATCTTCAAAACGAGAAAGAAACTGGGAAAGAGTCTCTCCAGATTCCTCTCTATATTTACCAGGTGGTATAAGCTTAGGAGTTTGGGACAAGGCAAAAGTTTGCATAAAATCAGTCATCACTTTAAACATGTCTGCATTTTGCGCAATTAACGCTTTCAGGGTGTCATTGTCAATATTGACTGTATTCGCTAAATTAGCTTGCGATGAAGGTGTGTTAGGTGTAGACTGGGGTTGTGTATTAGAAGGGGGATTTGCGGGCTGTTCAGAAGTAGGTACAGAAACCTCCTTCTGGTCCGCTAAAAGTTGATTCATGCCGTCTTTCGACATAATAAAAAGAAAAGTGGTCTGTACCCAAAGAAAAACCCAATAATTGGCTTCAAGCAGAACGCAGTTAAACTACGCTCTGCTACCAATTTATATTGGGGGAAAAGACACAAGTAGAAGCAAAAGGATGAAAATTTAAAGAATTATAATGGCAGTGGAAATAAAAACCGTAGATCAGTAATTTAAATTAAATAAAGATGCCTACCTTGTCTGTAGGCCAAGGAATCGTCCCCAAATTTTTTAAGGTGAGGAATGGTAGCTTCTACCTGACCTGCGTTGCTGCTCGAAAGCCTAAAATGATTAGATGGGGTTAAGTTAAAGAAAGAGAAGCATATAAAGACAAGTAATGCTCACACAACTAAAGGAAATACGTACCTGGGTACAGACAAACTCATATGATTTAAGGACTTAAGAACTTACACCAGATATGACACTCAACTTTAGAAAATAATAAGCAGAAGAAGTTTTTAATGTTTTATATATTTGATAAATTTTTAAATATAATAGGGTTTAGTTATTTACATATAAGAATTTACAAATTAACACACCACTCTCACACTTACTCCAACATGCACGCCTTATTCCCAGCTTTATTTGGTACACACACACAATAGATTACTAAAAATAACTAATATAATAGAAAATTACCAGTATAACTTTTAAATAAGATTTAATTGCGTAATTTGATTATATAAATTTATTAAGTTACATTAGCTATATTTTATTAGGTTGTCAATTTAGAACTAGATTAATTCACTAATAAAAAAAACCACACACATAAGCACCAACTGAGTTTGTATAATAAATTAAGATAGTTACAGTTTTATCACGTTCAAATACAGAACACCCGCATATATGTTTATTAGATTATATATTTAACGTTTGCTTTTATTATTATAGCCAAAGTATAATGATGTTTATTTAATTTATTAAGAAATCCTATTTATTAATCAAATATAATACTATGTCCAATACATTAAGTATATGTTTATATAGTATTATATTTAATATCCAACCTTGGAGTTAACCATCTTTATTCTTTATAGGTGAAAAGTAGTAGAAAATATGTCTTGTGAAAGAGTATGGAGTAAGACTTCTGGAATATGGCCTAGGAAAAAAATCACACACAACAGCCTCCCAGACTGGGTCCCTGAAATATGATAAATTATCTTTCCCTGACTGTGACCACCCACATGTGCACCCATATATGTATATATACATATATTCATGCTCATGCAGGCGGTAAAAAAAAGGATGGTTAGTGCAGGAAAAATGCAAAAGTGCAATATCAAAACACCAGAAATGAAAAAGGGAATTTAAACAAAAATGCAAAAGTGAAATGAAATTATAAAAATGAAGCTAGTTATCAAAAGTATATTAATACAAAAATTATATTAAGGTAAAGAAACTGGTGTTACAAAGGTTGCATTGCACAATTCATAAATAAACAAACCTTTTATAAGGGGGCAGGGAGAGATGAGAAGCCACACCTCTTTCCAAATTAATGAATGTGAATAAAAAAATGTGGTGGTTGAAGGTTCTTTTTAATGGCAAATTGGCAAGATCTTTGTAAGCCCTTTGTGGCAAAACAATCACTTATGATTTAGAACTGAAAAACAGAAATGAAAGGGTGAAACCTCCTCACTACCACTATACAATAATATCTCCTTTTCAGGGTATAGATCAATAAATACTGGTACCAAGAGTGGTATCGGAGGTTTATCCGAATTCTCAATTTTTCTTAATAATTCTAACACTTGAACTCCGATTTCACCCTCAGTTTGCAATATATATTTGGTTCGGTTATTTATTAACTCGGTTACCAATTTATGTCGTAACGAATTGGGATCAATCACACTACGTGCACACTTAGACAAACATTCGAATAAAGAATTGTATATATCCATTGGTAGTAACTGAATCCATTTGGGGAAATCCATGTAAGCATATGTTTTTTTCATCATTGTTTCAATGGATAAGCATTTCCATATCAAATTTAAATGACTCAGATTTTAAGTTATCAGAATTTTTCTGAAGTGTTTCATCAACATTTTTATTTGGAGGCTTTGAATGGAATATAGTAATTGAGGAACTTGAAGGAGATATTGTGTTAGTACTGTTAAGTTGTAAAGGATGTAGAGAAATAATATTGCAATAATGGAGAATGTTTCACACTTGACTAGAAGTGGAAAATAGAGGGTGTAAAAGATAAAGTAGAAAGGATTTTTTGACAATGCTGATGAATAGGTAGGCACCAGTTTTATAGGATCCGGATGGATCTTTATAATATTTGGAGGAACAGGATCATGTTTGATCCTAGAATTTGGAGGATCACATTGGATCAGAGAATTTGGAAGATCATGTTGAATCATAAAAAAATAACGGTTCATAGTATTCAAAGTAGTGTTATTGGTATTGTGTAACTTTAGAAAAGAAAGATCAATAGTAGGTTTATTAGCTTGTATAGAGTTACTAGAAATATTAAGAGATTTCATTAATAGGTTCATATTGGACGAAACAAAAGGCTTCAAAGAAGTAGATTGAGCTTTAGATAAATTTGTTTGTAGATCATTTGTAAAATTTAAATAATCCGTATGAATTTTTATAGAGTTTAGAGGATCACTATGGATCATAGAATTTGGGGAATCGCTTCGGATCATAGGGATTTGAGGATCACAGTGGATCATTGAATTTGAAAGATCACGTTCGATCTCAGTGGAAGATATAGAAAACGTCGAAGAAGAATTAGAAGAAGGATTTGACAATTTTGTTTGACTATTATTTAGAGAACTTGGGAATCCATATGGATTTTTTCAAAAGTTTGAAGATCTTGTTGGATCATAGAGGGTGGAGGATCACAGTGGATCTTTGAGCTATTTAAAGTATTACTACTCTTAATTTCCAGGTTCAGGTTAGTATCATTAGTAATATTAGTAATATTAGAGGATGGTTGTGGATAAATGTCGAAGTTATTAGTTGGAGAGGTGTCTTGATTTAATAACAGCTAAATTATTACCCTCCTGTGTATTGACCAATTCATTCAGTACCGCATTATCAATTTTTGTTGGTTTTCTTTTCTTCAGTGAAGGTTTGTACTGGAGTAGATTCTGAAGGAGGTGATTCATATAATAAGGCATCTTTTTCAATTTTTGTTTTTGTTGATTGGGATGTACTTTTAGATATCCATTGTGGACATTCAAGTCCAAGATGGTTTCCTTGGCAAATAGGACATTCGTCATTGTCATAAAATTTAGCTTGGTGCTTTCTTTGGAGACAATTATTAATGATGTGCCCTTTTTCTTTGCAGTGAAGACATTTATTTTGCTGTACAAAACATTCATCTTGTAGATGTCCCCGTTTTCCACAAAAGCGACAATAAGGCCGAGATTTACATGTTCGAATGTCATGGCCAAACTTTTTGCAGTAAGTGCATTTTAGGTGTCTATCAACCTCACCTCTAGACCATGATGAATTTGTAGGTCTTAGTGGTGTTGTAAGCACTTTACTGTAATTTCCATTTTTAGTAAAAGTATTAGTATGGTTAAGGTTAGTAGATGGGAGTATCTCCTGCTGAGCTGTCAGCAGGAGTAAAGCATTCATCAGCTGTGCAAGTACTTGTAATATTTGCTGATTTTGTTGGAGTATTTGCATCATTATATTAGTATTATTAGTATAGAGTGGAGGTGGAACTTGTGCATGTTTATACTCCTCGTTTATATCACATTGGTCATTCGGTGGGGATTGAATTACCTGCAGTGGTTCGAACCCAGGTTGTGGCTTCGGCGAAAATTGAGGCTGATGAGAATTGTAAATGGCATAAGGGATTGAACATAATGGAGGATTCATTCCAGATGAAGTAGTCAAATATAATGAAGGTTGATGATATGATATTGTAGGCAACTTCATATTAGGGCATGTCGAATAGATAGGTGGTGACTCTGAGGTCACAGAAAGGGGTGTGTTATGAGAAAGAATAGTTGACGACGACGAAGTTGTTGTCTCTGCCATGATATTGAACTATTATAATAAAAATTAGAGAGGAATGAATAAAAATATGCAAGGGGAAACAACTGGCAAAAAGTAGGGGTGTGGTGAGCAAAAGGTAGCTTCAAATTAACTACGCTCTGCTACCAATGTAATGTTCAAAAGTCTGGGGGCAATTCATCATCGAGACTTCAGAACATCATTATTGGCAACAGAGCAAATAATAAAAAAATAGATGAATGATTAAAATAATTAGTGGTAGGAAAATGTGTAATAGGGAATTGTAGACTTGCGTAAAGAAGCTAGATAGCAGAATGCACAAACAAAGCGACTCGGGGCCCATCAAAGCCGCACTTCGTTACCCATAACGGAGAAAGCTAGCCCTTTGCTCAGGAAAATGGAATGGAATAATTGATGGATCTTCAGCAAGTGATATCTCAGCCACAATTCACAAGACAATTACATGCAAATGCAAAACATAAAAAGAGATTAGGCACAGCAAAGCAATAAGCAAGGGATAATAACCAGTAAATAGAATTACTATAAAATTACCTTATTAAAAACCTTGCTTTAACCCATTAACGGCCATAATTCGGCTGCTACTTTTTTTAATGATATGACACTTGTTCTTATCTTCTATAGGCCTTAGATGACTGCTCGGTTAATTTCATTAAAATTGTTCAAGGGCTTGTACCCAAAAACGACCGTCCCATTTTTGGGACATTGGCCACTATTCATGAAAATACTCAAAAGGAAGAAAAACGTGCATTATTTGGAATTGTTTTATTTTCCTCAAAGTAATGAATAAAATATAAAATTCTTATTTATAACAGTATATATATATATATATATATATATATATATATATATATATATATATATATATATATATATATAATATTAATATATATATATAACATATATATATACTTTCATATATATATATATATATATATATATATATATATATATATACGGTATATATATATATATATATATATATATATATATATATATATATATATATATATATATATATATATATATATATATATATATATATATATATATATATATATATATATATATATATATATATATATATATATATATATATATATATATATATTTATAATTTGTATGGAATCTCTGAAAACACATCGTGAAGTGGAACATTGCTAAAAGCAAATTGGTTTCGTATTTTTTCCACAGTAAGCGCATTGTCGTCGGGATTCTATAGGCTTTACCAAATGATTTCCTGCGTTGAACCTGATTTCTTCACTGACTTTTCCTTTCAAAAATATGTGCTTTGGAGTGTTGTGGTTTTTGACTGCGTTCGAGAGACGTCATTGACATCGTCCGCCTGAGCGGACGGTCTCTCTCCTCTCGTCTGGAAGGGCCAACATGTCACTCGGTGAAAAGGTTTATCTCGGAGTCAGCTCTCCTCGGAAATATTTTTAGGCGGCTGAATTACTGCCCCCCGAGATAACCTCCACCCGAGTGGAAACCCATGTTCCCAAGATGCGAGTCAAATGAAAGGTCTATTTTTCCGTCAAAAGGCGGAAATATCCGCATTTTTCTACCTCGACCCAGATAAAGCTTGATTCCAGCGACTGCCGTCGCTCCTGGACTTGGCTCTTGATTTTCAGTTTTCGGCTTTAGGTTAGGGAAAGCCGCCCTAGCAGAGGCGATTTCCCTTCGCTGCAGCTTACATTTCCGAGTCGAGAGTTCGTTATGTCCCGTTGTTGTAGTGCAGATATGACTACCCGCACTACCAAAAATTTCTAACTTATAAAATCGTATAGTGGTCAAAGAACAGAAAAACTTACACTGCGTTGTGTCTAATTCTAAATAAAAACTATTGTGTTCCTTTCCCTATCCTCAGTAGTTAGATGTGTTTGTAGTTAAGTATATCCGTAGTTAGATGTATTCGTAGAACTCTTTTTTACAGATATCAAGAACTTCGAGAGTCCTTTCAGATGCTATACTTCATCACTTTAATCCGAATTAACTCAATAATTATAAGATGTTTCTATCATTAAACCAAAAATATCCAACTAGTTAAAATTAAATCTCAAATAAAGACGACTCCTGTATCAAATGTTAACCATATGAATTTGTTTTAATAAATCGTCACTAAATCTTTGTTATATTTCCAAACCGGTTACCTTTTACTTGCAATGTAAAGGCAACAAGTCACGACCAACTTGTACTTTAATCAAAGTCAATTGTGACCAATAGTAACCCGTTATAAAGTTCAATTTATCAAACTAGTGTTATCAAACTTTAAAGTATTTAAACATTCAATCCACCTTGAAATTGTTGTGAGTTAAACTATAAATAATGCACAGTCAGAAATATGCATTAATCGTAAACACTCAATAAAATAAATCCTGTCAATTCAGCAATGATTACGAAATTTTCATTCAATCGAGTTGAAATCCAACTGCAATATCAAAGTTGGAATAATCCTGAAAGGATCTAATATCAAAACTAGATCACACTAACTAAAGTCGAAAATGCAACAATCGACTATAATATAATTTAAATCGAGAGACCAGTTAAGTAAAGTCAAAACCAATCCACAAAACTAAAGTCAAAACCAAATGCAAATCGTTAAAACCGAAAGCTAAGTTCGAAAAGTCAAAGTCGAAATCCAAATTTGAAAAGTCAAAATTGAAATCCAAATCTGAAAAGTCACATTCGAAAGCTAAATTCCAAAAATTAAAGTCAAAAGCCAAATTCTAAAAGTTAAAGTCGAAAGTTAAATTCTAAAAGTTAAAGTCGAAAGCTAAATTCTAAAAGTTAAAGTCGAAAGCTAAATTCTAAAAGTTAAAGTCGAAAGCTAAATTCTAACAGTCAAAGCTGAAAACTAAGTTAAATAATTATCACTGAAGGCTAAGTTCAGACAATCAAAGGTCAAACTCAAAGTCGAGTATCATAGGTAAAGTCAAATGCTAACTTCAAAGTCGAATATCAATTTCAGAAAAAGTCGAGTCCTAATTTCAAAGTCGAACTCTAAGTTAAATCAGTCAAAGTCTGATTAAGTTTAATTCTAAGTCCAACTAAGTCTATGTTTAACAAAACTAAGTCCTATTGTTTTCTTTCAAAGTTAAAGTCAAATCACTGTAATATAAACTAAGCACTGTAATTTCTAAGTACTATTCAATCTATTAGCTGTCAAAGATCACTGAAAATTAAATTCCAGTACAAAGTCACAAATGCTTAATCTTCACGAATTGACTGAAAATTTATCAAAGTCCCAAATTAAGTCAAGTCTTAAATAATTCTGCCGAGTCCAAGGACTACTACATTTATTTCAACAGAATTAAGTAGTTCTACACGATATTATAATTCCAACTATAAAGCTTGCCAATCCATTAAAGTATTTCAACTGTCAAATATGATACAGCTTAATCACCTTAACCATTTAACCAATTCAGACAGTTGATGTTTTTAAATCACTGTCACTTTCAAAATGGCGGCTGAAATTAAAGATGGCGGCTGCCGGCTTTCTTAATCAAAATGGCCGCTTCCTCATTAATAATATATGACCAAAATCTCCTAAATAAAATGAAACTCAACTAAAAACAAGGAGCTATTAGAACAAAAGCTTCACTTTTTCAACCTTTAATCAAATTATTCAAATAGAAAAATAAACTTTAAAATCTTTTAATAACTTTCTGTACAATATAAAACTGAGATCAATCAAATCCAAAATACAGTAATACTTAGTTGTGTTTTCGTTCACAATAAATCTGCGTGCTCAAACAATAATAAGTTTAGACAATAAATGCCAATGCACAGTGTGCATTTCTCAACTTACTAAGGTTAAATAATTCTGTTTATTGACGCTGACTGCCACTGCAAAAGCTGGAAACAAAGCCAACTGCCAACGCAATACTAGCTAATAATAATGTTATATTTATTTAATTTAACAACTTATATTACCTTCAAATCCTTTTAAATACGTGTGGCTTCCAAAATATACAACGTCTCCAACTTATACTGTAAATCCGAGTGGATATAATAAATATACAAAGTTAAACTATTTACAAAATATTCTAGCACTTTTCAATGAATATATACAAGTTTAAATAACAGAGCAAACATATGATCGATTCAAAGTTTAATTGATAAGTGGTCTAACTAAATTTTACAGAGCACGACAAAAATCACTCCTATCAGAATGAGGTTCAGACAATAAGTAAATCGATTGAACTGTAACGAAACATAAACAAAGCTAACAAAATATCAAATCACGCAGAGCACAGAAGTGGAACAGTTGTTATCGCAATCGACTCTGAATAGCAAGTGAACTGCCTTCCGTTCCACGTCCGCCATATTGGTTGTCATTCGTGACGTCACAGTAGTGTTTCCACTTTCCTGCATTTTTATCTTCAAAATATGGCTTTCGTAATTCCTGTTCCTTCAAAACTGTTTTAAAGAAAAATAACAAGATTATTTCCTTCGTAATTACATTATTTACCTATTTCTTTATTTTTAAAATCATTTTTTAAAATCTTTTTCTAATCTTTATTTACATAAATTTTCTCTTTTTATTAAAACCTAATTATCTATATTCATAATTACACACGTACACGCACACAAACGCTCACATTCATACATACAGACATAACCTATTTATACACAAATACATTCATATATATATATATATATATATATATATATATATATATATATATATATATATATATATATATATATATATATATATATATATATTTTTGACAGCCAACATATATAAGTTTTCCTACATATATATATTTTTGTATTTTTATTATTTACATAAAACACACACATACTTAGTTTATTTACTATACAATATTTAATTTATTTACAATTTCACACTTAAGCAAATCTGCATTTCTTAATATTTTCACAATTATTTATTTTTTCTAGCAAATCTGAATACCATTATTTATATCTACAATAAATCTGAATTTTCTTACTATTTTTACAATTTTAACAATTCATAACTGACCAACCTTAATTTTCCTTTGCTAAGCTGTAACTTTTTACCCTTTTTGGAGGTGGCTCTACCATGGGCCCTACAATACCTCCTTCACAAAAGACCATACTGAGGCTCTTTTAGGCTGGATCCTTCAAAGTACTCTCCACAATTTGCATCCATGACATCAATTTACTCTTTCCTGGTTTATCAAGAAAAATATACTGCACTCTTCTTAGATGTGTTTTATGAATTTTCGGCCAAAGCTGATACTCGTTTATCTCCTCTGTCATGAACAAACGTATCTTCTTGGCTGGTAACAAACGTATATAACTGAAATGAGACAAAAATATAAAATGCAAGTCAAAAACAATTTCTCCAACCTCAATGGGTCAAAGTCAAAACAAAATATTCTTCAGTCTCAGAGAAAACTGCTTATCAATCACAAGAATGATTTATATTAATTATTATTTTCACTGCCAAAGCAACTGTTACCAACTGCCAAGGCAATGTACTTTCCAAAATTTCAAGCAAATATCGCATTTTCATCGCCACAGCAACTGTTTCCAACTGCCACAGCAATGTACATATTTTTATTTTTATTACAAAATGCAAAATATTCAATAGCATACACAAAATGTTTCCTGTTTCCTACCTAAAACATACTCGTCTTTCTATTTACGATGTAACTTCCGTTTCTTTTTCTTTCCTCTTTTCCTACATATTTCTGCTGTGTTAACCCAAGCACGAAAGGTGCTTTTCTTTGTTTTATCCTCTTTAACACAACCTATACTACTTTCAACCTTATCAATTTCCTTCATTTGTACAATGTTAACTTCTTTGTTTAGCTCCTTTTTTTCTGATATTGGTGGTGTTGCTTCTGCAACGTCATAAACTTGTTTATCCGAGCAACTTATTTCTTTCATATTCTCCCCGAGAACGCTGCAGTCGCTCTCAAGGATCCGACCTGTTTCCCGAGCCTCAAGCTCTTGTATTCTAAGAATCAACTGCAATACATTATTCTGAAACTCTTTACACTCTTTCATAAGATGGTTCTTTCCGCAATATAAACAAAATACTTTAGTTCTCTGCTCTTTCACACTGTTAATTTCTTCTTGCTTCATCTCAATGACTTTTTCTCGCCTGTCTTCTTTCATTTTTACTACACAATATGCTATTTTGTGACCTTGATTTCCACACCAGAAACAACTGTTCCATTTCCTGAAACAATGTGTTTCCATATGGCCTATCCTTCTACAGAATGTGCATTCCATTCTTCTTGTGTTTCGTGATTGGTCATTTCTTTCTTTATTTCTCTGTTTACAATCTCTGATTTGGTGGCTTTTTTCACCACAAGCAAAACAACAACCATTCTTCCTATAGCAATCTTTTTCCACATGTCCTCCTTTATTACAAAATTCACAATTTATTTCTTCTTGTCTATTCCGATTCTCTAGTAAAACCTTCTGGTCCTCCATTTTAACTTACTATATTATACACTATGTCGAATATCTAAACTCTATTCTTTTCAAAATTTGTTTCTTTCTCAAAAGGTTAAAGGCCCTAACACACCCTCCCACCAAAGAATCTATTATGGTGTGAAAGCGGGAAAAGAAACACCAGGCAAAAGTAACCGCATAAACATGAAAACACAGTTCGAATTGGGCACGGCACCATGAAAAATCTTGTTGTAGTGCAGATATGACTACCCGCACTACCAAAAATTTCTAACTTATAAAATCGTATAGTGGTCAAAGAACAGAAAAACTTACACTGCGTTGTGTCTAATTCTAAATAAAAACTATTGTGTTCCTTTCCCTATCCTCAGTAGTTAGATGTGTTTGTAGTTAAGTATATCCGTAGTTAGATGTATTCGTAGAACTCTTTTTTACAGATATCAAGAACTTCGAGAGTCCTTTCAGATGCTATACTTCATCACTTTAATCCGAATTAACTCAATAATTATAAGATGTTTCTATCATTAAACCAAAAATATCCAACTAGTTAAAATTAAATCTCAAATAAAGACGACTCCTGTATCAAATGTTAACCATATGAATTTGTTTTAATAAATCGTCACTAAATCTTTGTTATATTTCCAAACCGGTTACCTTTTACTTGCAATGTAAAGGCAACAAGTCACAACCAACTTGTACTTTAATCAAAGTCAATTGTGACCAATAGTAACCCGTTATAAAGTTCAATTTATCAAACTAGTGTTATCAAACTTTAAAGTATTTAAACATTCAATCCACCTTGAAATTGTTGTGAGTTAAACTATAAATAATGAACAGTCAGAAATATGCATTAATCGTAAACACTCAATAAAATAAATCCTGTCAATTCAGCAATGATTACGAAATTTTCATTCAATCGAGTTGAAATCCAACTGCAATATCAAAGTTGGAATAATCCTGAAAGGATCTAATATCAAAACTAGATCACACTAACTAAAGTCGAAAATGCAACAATCGACTATAATATAATTTAAATCGAGAGACCAGTTAAGTAAAGTCAAAACCAATCCACAAAACTAAAGTCAAAACCAAATGCAAATCGTTAAAACCGAAAGCTAAGTTCGAAAAGTCAAAGTCGAAATCCAAATTTGAAAAGTCAAAATTGAAATCCAAATCTGAAAAGTCACATTCGAAAGCTAAATTCCAAAAATTAAAGTCAAAAGCCAAATTCTAA
>JABUQX010004491.1:0-2500 GCA_015478945.1 Trachelipus rathkii
AGAGAGATATATATATATATATATAAATATATATTATATTATATATATATATATATATATATATATATATATATATATATATATATATATATATATATATATATATATATATATTTTTATATATATAATAGATGTATAATATATATAATATATATATATATAATATTATATATATATATATATATATATAATATATATATATACGATATAATAATTATATGTAATTTTTATATATATTAATACATAGATATATATATATATATATATATATATTGTGAAAAAATAAATATTTACCTTTGAAGTCACGTGACATGAATAAAAATAAAAAACTTATGTGCTATGCTGAATACAAAAGCACGAAACATATTTTGAAGATTTTAATAAAAAATAATAATTACCTCAGTTAAGGACTTAAGGGTATCCTGAAAAAAAATAATTGTTTTTAAAATAGTAGTTTTTTATTTGTAAATGATTAAGACAATAAATTTTACATATATTGGCAGTAAAAGGTGAGAGCATTATGAATGATGATTTGTAACGGGAAAATAAATAAACGCGTTCACTTTTGACCAGGAATTTATCAATCGTTATTTGTATTCTCCCATACTGTTAATCAAGAAAGTTGCTTAACACAGAAAACTAGAATCAAAATTAATTTGAAATAAAGTAATACAAAACTTAAAAAAAAAAAAAAAAAAAAAAAAAAAAAAAAAAAAAAAAAAAAAAAAAAAAAAAAAAAAAACTAGACTTTAAATTTTTGGAAATGCTAAAAGAAATTATTTTTCACCTTACATATTTTATAAATATGTAGATTAAATTAAAAAAAAATAACAATATGTAGAAAATTTAAAACATTTGCAATGTTATTTTTTATAATATCAGCTTAAATTGACTTACAATTGAATTTCAATTTATTTTAAAATCTAATCTGTCGGTGTTTGATATTGTTCCTTTAAAAATAAGCTGTTTTCTTAATATTGGTAATATTAATATAAAGTATCTACCTATTATCATTCGGGGAACACTTATTTTACTGAATGATATCTGACACATGATTCTAGTGAATTTGAGTAAGCTGAATACGAATTTCAATTCGGTTTGGCTCTATCAGGTTCTGATTCTTGTCAACAGTCTATGGTCTATTTTCAAGATTTTTCAAATTAGGACAAAAAAAGTAAGTCATGTGTTAAATTTTTTTTCAGGTTTTTCAGGAATACAAACAGTTCAAGCTACAGTATAATTACATATAACGATATATATGACTTTAAAAAAACAAAAACAAACGTATAAAAATTTCAATGCGGCAAAAAAAAAATTTTTTGTAACACTTCTAGCATATTTTCTTGTTGATTGGCAAGTCTCATTTCAAGCACTAGCAGTAATCAGCCATCATGTGGTAATCCTAGCGCTCCTGGTACCGTTCCTCTATAACTTTGATATCTTGATGGAATCTCTCCCCTTATTTGTCACTTTTATCACCTAAATTACTTGTATATTGGTCGAGAAGGCTATTTAAAAAATACAATTTTATACTAATACTGCAACCTAACATTTTGTAGTCCCTTAAAATATTTTTTTACGATTTCTTCGTAGTTATCAGCTTTGTAATTGCCTAAAATGTCTTCTACCAAGTCCACGAATGAAAACTAAGCATTTTTTTCCTTCATTCATGACATTATGAAAAATGTTGTCTTTAATTAATGTTCTTATTTGCTCAATCGGTATCGAGTTTTATAGATTGCCATTATACAACATTGCACACTTAAGACTTCTTTTCAAACTGTATAAAAATATGCGTCAATCACTTGTATCATAGGACTCAACATCCATCTCTTTTGACAAACCAGGCATGTCACAGCAATAAACTTAACTATCTTCTGTGCTAAAATATTTAAGAAGGTCTTCTATTTTTCCTTAAAATGAAATGTATGTGTTTAAAGTAAGCACGTTTTTTACTTTAAGTCTTGATGCTAAAATATCCCAAGACGCTTTTGGAAAATTTAGATCCCTTTGAAGACCACTCAACTAAGCCTGGTTAAATTTTTGCCAATCTTTCTGACTTTTAAATACGCTGGGGTCTAAATCGGTGTCTGACTCAGAGTACATAACAATACCTTCAGGAAAATCTTCATCTAATTCTTGAGTTGGCAAATCCTTATATTTTGGAATGGGAATCTCATTTGAATGTATCACTGGTCACATCGCGGTGTCGAAATATAGGTTCTCGATACTATGTTTATTTTTTTTTTGGTGATGTTCGAAGCCTTGACCAAGCAAAAGTAGCAGTTGATCTTTGGTGGTTAGTAGACTCTCGCCACACCTGATATGGAAAAAAATTGTTAACCATTAACAAAAGCGACGAGAGACTTTTTTTTTTATAAATTTTATCAAATATTTAACATTTTTATGCGTTTCAACCTTATGCAATATTTGAGATTCTTATAAAAAAATTTCTGTATGTAAAATTTTAGCTTGTGTACCTAAGTAACAATAATATTTG
>JABUQX010004491.1:27500-31690 GCA_015478945.1 Trachelipus rathkii
ATATATATATATATATATATTATATATGATATATATATATATATATGGGGTGCAAAGGCCAACTCCGCGTCCCCGTCGTGCACCCCGGGCAACGAGGACACCAGAGGTGTCCTCGGCTAAAGGAGATAGGGCTAGGGAAGGATAGGCCTAGCAAGCCACTTCCCGAAATAAACTGCTTGCAGAACTCAAGCGCGAGCCTCGGAAGCCGGACAGAACTTTAGACGACGACTTCGGCGAGATTTACGGAATGATCAGGAAAACACTTTTAAGAATTATAGGTGTGCCACGATAAATGTGGGTACCTATGGAGATAAAGAGGAGGAGATAATAGATATCATGAAGGAGAGGAAGATAGATATGTTGGGGATGGCGGAGATGAGAGTGAGGGGGTGTGAGGAGGGTAAAGAAATGGGAGAAGGATTTGTTCTGATGTATAGTGGGGTGAGAGAAGGAATAAGAAAGCATGGTGTCGGAATTATAGTGGGACCAAGACTGTCACCATGTATACAGAAAGTAAAAATTATAAATGAGAGGTTGATGATGTGCGTATTGAAGATAGGCCGGATAAAATATAGAATATACCAGATATATGCACCACAACAGGGGCACTCAGAGGAGGAAAAAACTAGATTTATGGAATTGATGGAGGAAGAGGTGGGGGTGGAGGAGGAGGGGGAGAGGTGCTTGTTGATGGGAGATTTCAACGCTAGAGTAGGAAAGAGAAGAGAGATGGAGAGAGTATTGGGACCATTTGGAGAGGATACAAGAAACATGGAGGGAGAGGCGTTGATTGATTTTTGTGTGAGAAACGACCTAAAAATAATGAACACGTTTTTCAAGCACAGAGAGTCTCACATCTTTACGAGGTATAGATGGAATCAGGTTACCGCAACAATTCGATCAAAAATCGGTGATAGACTACATGATAGTCTCCGATAAAAGGATTGGTTAACGTATGTAAAGGTGATTCCCGGGAGTGTCCATTGATGCGGATCTAGACTGGTTGGTGGCGGCATGAGATAACGCAGGGCAGGGAGGAATGTAAATGAGCAGAAGAGGGCTGTGATCAGCAAGTGGAGAAGTTTTAGAAGAACAAGAAACGAGACGAAAATTATGAAAACGGGAATGCAGGAAACCCTAAAGGAATGCAAGAAGAAACGAAGATTGCAGGATGTCCATTTATAAGGAAGTGCAGAGAAAACTCTTGGTAATTAATGATGGGTAGGAGGTAACTAGAGAACATACACCATGGTGGAACGAAAGAAGGAAAAAGCAATTAATGTAAAACAGGGAAAATCGAGGTAATGGCTTGGAAAAAAGAAGAACAGCGGCAGGCAATGGGAAGGAAATATTGTACACTGGCAAAGAATGAGGCAGAGCAGAATAAAGAGGATGGGCAAAAAGATGGAGGTCGGGAAGAGAATGGCAGGAGAAATAAACGAGAGATCGTGGTGCGAAGGGAAGAAAAGATATTTAGATGGCGAAGGCTTTATAGAAAAACCCAAAAACCGGTAACTGAAAAAAAAAGATAAAACGGAGAGATTCTTTGAGACCGGAAGATAAGAAATGATTTAGATGGACCGAATCTTAACGTAAGATCTGCTAATAGTTAAGAATACAGAGAAAACAAGAGGAGCAAGCTGTAGATCCAGTACGAGGGGAGGAAGAAGAGGAGGAGGAAGGCGGAGAGATAACGGTAGAAGAATATGAGGAGGCTATAAAAAGGCATGAAGAAGGGGTAATAGCAGGAGAAGATGGAGTTGGCTGTGGAGTTGGGTGGTGGAGGGAGGAAGGAGTTGAGAGGGAGAATCTCGAGTTGATGAAACAACGTGTTGGAGAGGGGGAAAGGTGCCGGAAAAGGTGGGCAAGCCATAATAATACCGATATGATAAAGGAAAGGAGAATGCAGGAAGCTGTAAATAATTAAGGAGGCATTTCACTGATGACCATCTGGCGAAAATATACCGAAAGAATATTGGAAGAGGAGCTGAGAGGAAGGTAGAAAGCCGAATCGAGGAAGAACAGTACGGGTACATAGAAAGAGGCAAGAGCGACGACGGACCTCTTATTCACACAGAGAATGGTCTCGGAGAAGATGCTGGAATATGGCAAGAGATTCTTTGTAGCGTTCATCGACCTGCAAAAGGCATTTGATTCGGTGCCAAGGAAAAAGCTCTGCAGAGCTATGGAAGAGGAATTATGGAGTGAGGGGTAGATTAAAGAAAGGCAATGAAAGTATGTATGAAGGAAATGCATTTGTAAATGTTAGAATCTGAGTGGTAGAACGATGATGGTTTGAGGTGACAACAGGAGTGAGCAGGGGAGTGTTTCTTATCTCCACTGCTGTTTATATTATATTTAGAACGTGGTTGAATAAGGAAAAGTGAGCGGAGAGCACTGGAGAATTTGAAAGGGGAACATAATGGCAATCGTGCGGACGATATCTGGCATGTGCGAGCGACGAAGAGAGTGAGAGATTCGAGAGGTTGGTGGAGTGTTTACCGAAGGAGTTGGAGCGACGCAGGGATGAAGGATGAACGTACAGAAGACAGAGATATTAACAATAACCGGAGGAAATGAGGATGGGATGAGGATGGTGGTGAGAAGGGAGGAGGTGAAGGCGGTAAATACTGCAAATTATCGTCTGGGGGACATGTTTAGCAGAAGGGGGGAAGTGGAGAAGAGATGCGCGGACGAATGGAAAAGATGGATTAGTTATGAATGGCCGTATGACCCCAGTTGATGAAAGATTAAAAACATGGAAATATGAGGTTAAAAAAGTGATTTTTAACAGTATACTGACTTCCGACGCTGCTGTACGGAGCGGAAACATGGAACAACGAGAAGAAGAGGAGAGTAGATAGATAGCGGGCGGGATGAGGGTCTTAAGAACTATGAATTGGAAACGAGTAGGAGAGCAGGAATAAGGAATGAGTAATTAGAGAAATATATGGTGTGAAGAAGATGATACTTGAACGATGGATGGGGGAGATTGAGATGGTGGGGACATCTGGAGAGGATTGGGCAGACAGAATGCCTGAAAGGAGAAAATGGGAATGGACACCAGAGGGCAGAAGACCAAGGGGAAGACCGAAGAAGAGATGGGCGGAGTCGGTGGAGGACTCTCTGGAAAGATGTCAGCTACCAAAAATGAGAGTGCTAAAGAGAAGAGGAATAGTGCAGCAGAGGGATGTCTGGAGAAAGACGCTTGCGTGGCTGACAGGATGAAGAGAAAAAAAAAAAAAAAAAAAAAAATATATATATATATATATATATATATATATATATATATATATATATATATATATTATATATATATATATATATATACCACTGTATATACTAGTTAAAAATGGCATATATATATGTCTATATATATAATATATATATTCTTCAATGAAAAATATAGCACTTTGATTACTAATGTTATGCACCTAAGTAGGTTATACATTCTCGTCATGGAAACTAACTTCCTAAAGTAACTGTACGCACGTATATTATTATTATTATTATTATTATTATTATTATTATTATTATTAATTATTATTTATTATTATTATTATTATTATTATTATTATTATTATTATTATTATTATTATTATTATTATTATTATTATTATTATTATTATTATTATTATTATTATTATTATTATCATTATCATTATTATTATTATTATTAAGAGCGGAATTAAACACAAATTTTCATTATTATTATTATTATATTATTATATTATTATTTTATTATTATTATATATGATTATTATTATTAATTATTATTATTAAATTATTATTATTATATTGTCCATTGTCTTGTCTTTATCATAAAATTACTTTTATTTAAATTCTTTTATTATTCTATTATCATTATCATTATCATTTCATCATTATTATTATTTATTTTATTATTAATTATTATTTTATTATTATTAATTATTATTTTATTATTTATTATTATTATTATTATTATTATTATTAATTATTATTATTATTATTAATTATTATAATTATTATTATTTTATTATTAATTATTATTATATTATATATTATTTATTTATATTTTATATTATTCAGGCTAAAAACTTATCCAACGTGTCCATGATAATGGTAACTGCAAAATATATTATATTAATTATATATAGATATTATTATAAATATTATTATATATGTATATATATTATATATTATATATA